>LUCM01007027.1:0-36109 GCA_008360955.1 Fasciolopsis buskii
AACATGCTGCTGCCATGGGAATTTCCTACAAGCTGTTTCACGTCCCCTGAACTGTCGTTGGGAAAGGATTAAGTGTGAGCGAAACGATCTGTGAAGCTGGCGGTTCGCCTATCCTCAACTTGTATCGACGTCTTGTCCACTGAGCGTGGCTATTTCAGGTGCAGCCTAGCTGGCTCTCAGCATCAGCCTCTCCCGCAGTTATTCTGGCTATCATCGATTGAGGTTTCCTCATAAGGTATATGGTTTGCGAATAATGTAAGGAGTGTATCGAAAAATCGGTGCGCCATGTATTGGTTTTTATTTTGAATGATATAATGTTAATAACAAAGCGTTGTTGGTAGATGTAATGCGCCAACGTTTCGAATACAGTGGTTAGTCTTCCTCAAGGGAAGTTTTACAACCTTGCCTTGAGAAAGACTACTCACGGTGGTCGAAACGTTGGTGCATTACATCTACCAACAACAGTCTGATATTAACATTATATCATTCACAATTATATGCTTTGCGCCTTCAAACTGCAGGGTATTTCTTAAAAACTGGCAGAGAATGTGCCAGCACTCATTTATTGTGGTGATCGGTTAGGAGTAGTTAATAGTTTCAAGTAAATCGGCAGCCCGAGCACACCTGGGGGAGGTGCTGGTGAATTGCGAAAGTCGGAGTGGATTTCGTGAACCTACGGCAATTGTGACACCACCATCACATCCGGCCTTCCCTCAAGGAAGAGGCATACAATGCCACAGTTCATGGTTTTCTGTTTTACGTTTACGAGACCTGATCCATCTGCTTTGCGAATTTCCGGCGACTTCGTGCTTGATCACCGATATCTCCGAAGCATTGTTCGAGTCTGTTGCAAACATCTGGTGTGCAATTGTTTGATCTCCCCTGGTGTTTTGGGTGCAGATAATCGTCCTCTGACTGAGGTTGTCGCTCTACATGCAGGTGCATGTTTACACAATCATACAGACATAAGTACACGCACACACATTCGGCCACATCTTTTGCACCTCATGATACCCCATCATGGATCTACTGAGAACTGAATTAGGTTTCGAGTCGATTTATTTGTGTAATTTCATGTTTGAATGATGTTTGTCTGCCTCGATCGATTTATGCCATGTCCATCAATAATCCGGTGACCGTCAGCTTGATTCGCTTTCTTTCGCCGCCGCGTTGTAAAGCAAATGCCCGCGTCTGTTGACATTTCCACTGGCTGCACTGATATCGCCCAGTTGCGCTGTAAGTTTGGTCTATCAATCGTTTTTCGCTTCGCGTCCCACATTCTGACTGCGTTCGTTTGTACAAGGCAACTGTTCACTTGCTTGTATCAGTTAACTGTCGCTGCTCTGGCAGCCCCTGTTGCATCAGTAACTGTTTTATCCGTGTGCCTTATTGTTGACTTTACATGTTTATTCTTACAAGTCTATCATGTCTGAAGGACCAGTTCCAATCGATCAAATCCTGTTAACTGCTCAGTAAACGTTCATATCGGTTGCTGTCTCGTGAAAGCCACCTAATACTGTGAGGCCTTTTGACCTTTAGAATTCGGGAATCCTAAAATTACCACTGTTGTCGTCATTAGTTTTCTACCGTAGTGCAAAATAAAAATTATGATGGAACGTTGAATGGAGTTGCCCATTAGCACTTTTGCTCCATATTCAGCTTGCGCCGGCCAATTTTCATTTTGAAGCAAACCAGATTGTCCTTGAATCCTAACTGATAGGGCAACACGTGTGTTGTGGTGTATAAGTCAAAGAAAGTCACCGTGCAAACGAATGAGCGAAATAGTTTAGCTTAAGCATATTAAATCTATGGTAACCACACGGAAAATTTGTAAATATTGTGATACGCGTTAAAACAAAAATGAACCTTGTGAGAAGAAAGGAACAGAAAAAAATGAAAATAATTGTTGAGTGGAGGCACCAGGTTTGAGGACCTTAGAGACATAAATAATGAGAAAAAGTAATAGGCGAATGCCAGCTGAAGAACATGCCTATTGTTAAACAGCGGATTGATCGAAAATCTAGCACACGCACCGAAGTGTTACTGAACGAAGAAATCTGCAATTGTGTCCATTAGTTTCATTGCAAACTGTAATTAGTCGTAGATATTTCCCGGTAAGCTTGTAATCTTTATCTTTTGGAATCGGAAAGAACAGTTGGAAGAAAACAGGCTCGTAAGGTACCCCCAATTTTCTAAGCCTAAAGAGTAAGAAAAGTCTATGTATCCTATGGAGTATAGGTTCCATATGTTTCACCCATGAAAGATAATTAGCCAACGCCGATAGGAAATAATGGACAGGAGGATTCAATAAATTTTGACAGCCATCCTGACAGAGAGGACTGAACACCGAGAACGATATTGAAAGCTACAAGCAGCGTTCACTTTTAGGAAAAGAGACGAAGACTAGTCATCAAGTTCGTTCAAACCATCAAACAGATGACTAAGATTGATCTAATATTGCTGGGGGCAAAGAAAAACAGTGTTGATGGCAAATTTGCAAATGGAAGAACTTTGTAATGGGCAAAGAATGGCACCATGGGAAACTCAATACAAGAGGTAGATGCTTATTCCTAACAAAGAGCTAAATTCAGTACATTTATAAAAATGGTAATCTCAGACGTTTAAATTGAGAAGTAACGTGATTTCTCTGCTGAGGATTTCTACGATTGATGTGCGAGAAGGTAGTAGGCTAAACGAGGAATACAAGCTTTACCATACGGAATACAGCTTCAGGAGAGAAAATAACCAAACGAACACAATGATTTATAGTAACATGCTCTAACACCGTATGTCTGTTGGAAAACTGCATGCGGTCAGATGCTTGAAAGTCAGTTCCCAGTGCTTTAAAAAGCGCGCCATTAAGTAACTTCAAATGTATTAACAAGCAGCCCATGTATTAAGTTGAGTCAGTTATGTGCTTCATGAACCCCGATATAATCTTTGCTCATCTATATGAAACATTCATGGTCAACCACCACAACTTTCGCCGTGTTATAGTCGAATAGAAATGCACGAGCAAGTGTTGGGTTGAAGAAACGGCTGAAGGACTGAACCAAGTTTGAATTCATCTGGAGAATTCGTCGGATGAAAAAAGGAAACAGAGGTATGGAAATGCTGACCACCGACAGCAAGAAATACATGCATGAGTCCATTTCTCTACAAAATTCGGCTTTGATAGAAATGAATAATAAGGATCATTCTAAATGATATTTAGCAATTTTTCGGTGTTTTTGGTCATGAAGTGCAATGGAATCCGTTGGATGTTTGAATACTAACCCGAGATGCTGTTTTAGCCTTGATGCTTAAGGATTTAGAGTTTTTCTGACAACTCATACTCTATGATTTCTCTGCAAAAGCTGGTTTAAATCTTAGCAAATCTGTGTTTCGAGTATCTGTTCTCTCTCCCTCTCAATCAACCTAACCGTCTAGACCGTCATTTACCGAAACAGAAAGACTTACCAGGGTTGATTCTAAAATAACTAGGAGTTGCTATTTGTAAACATCTGAGGTAGACTTCTCACATTTCAACCTGTGTAAAGAATCGCCGACGGTTGTCATTTCAAATCAGAAAGCTTTGATACTAATGGTGAAACAAACCACCATTTACCGTCTTGTATACCAATAAGTTTTTCCAATCCTTTACTCTCCTCCTGTTATTTTTGCACACTTCCTTAAAAAAGACTTCACAGCTCTCAGCCGAAAACTATTAATTATTAGCTGTGTCCTTCATACCACTAAGCGAATTTTCCATTAAACCATGTGATCAGCACCCATCCGCGTGCGAAAAGTTTGCTGACAAAATAATTGCAGACCCCACACATCCTCCGCACAACGATCTTTCAAACTTTTGTTCTCACGTTTTAACAAGATCCGCTTTTTGCCCCATATCCTCTAGAATCAGTCTTTAGAGACTCCGTTGATTCAAATTTAGCACGCTTCCTGACAAACCGTGACCGTGTTTCCGCCGAATTCCTGAAGAACCTATCTCAAGTGCTTATTTTTGTATACAAGAGTCTACGAGCTGGTGTCAAAAGTGCAATGCTGCGATGGTGAGGTCCGAGAAACAGAAATGACCGACAAGCTCGTCCAAGCCCACGTGAATGACGCCCAAGTCAAGGATGTGATATAATGCAAGTCGCATGACAACTACGGGATCAGACAAGTGCCCAGTTGGTGGACTGGACTATAAGTGGTCTGATTTTTCCAAAATGCTCAAGCCAGGAGGGGCACTGCTTGAAACAGAGAACAAATAAGAGACAATGAACCGGTTAGACGAAGGTTTTAAGCTGAGGAGACCTACATAAATCATTTGTTTATAACAAAAAAATGAATACTCCTGTTGACCGGTCACAGACCATTCTGCCATTATAGTTTGGTTAGGCGGGACGGAATCGAACTAGAAGACCTACCGAAACTCTTAGGTCTACCGATCATGATGATTGGTTCAAAGCATGAAGGCTGAAGCGCCTCTTACAAAAATCACATGAAAAATGAGTTTCGCGACGTTGCTAATGGTAGAAGCGTTACATCATTTAGCATTAGCTCCACGAGGGATCACGAAAATTTATGTTGAAGATGTTGCTTAACTCACTGGCACTTACTCCAGCGCATACATATTTCGAGAAACGCCCATTTGAAGATTTCCTAAGTTCCGTAAAATTGGTGCTTACCAGACTCACGACGGTGCACGTCCTTTAAACCACGGATTTATGGTTTAACTGAGAGATGATAAGTTGTCACTTGAATAAAAAATTTCCTGCTGCACAGTTGTTCGGTTAAGAGGGACAGGAAAAGTCACAGAGAAAATATTGATGTTTCAGGTCGGCAACATACATAGTAAGTGAGTGTTAGGCAGCTTTTATAACGTTTCGTAAAACACAGTGATACCACGGAGGTTAATGAAGTGGCTGAAATCTGTGTATTTTTCACACAGCATAATGCTCTGGATTTTTCGCACCAAAGGGCAGTAAAGATTCTGCGTTTAAGACTATGAACAGCGGAATACATTATCACGGACGTTCCCAGTCGAACTGTACTCGTAGCTCGAGCTGAATATGGGCTGATTGAGATGTAAATGAATTGATGTGAACCAGCCTTCGTGGGGAAGACCTGAAAGCATTTGCAATTCAGTGTCGGGGTGGTTGAATTCACCAAATACAAAACAAAATTGTTGAGTTAAGATAGGAGTTTCTGACAAAAGGTTCTAAAGAAATTTCCCAATGGTCAAACAAAGACGTTTGGTGTTTGGACACCGCTGTCTTTGTAGCATTCGTAGAAAATGGTGGGAGAATTGTGTTAGTAACTCAAAAGTTAGGCGTAAGTTACTAGGCCTTTGGGTACTGTTTTTAGAACGGACATTGAATCAATATAAGTTGAGGTGATTTGGGGACATGTTTTGCAGATGCCAACGCAACGAAGGCCTCGATGTACGCTTTGCTTCGAGGCAGGTATTGGTTAGAGGATGGTTCAGGCGGGCCAGATGATGACATGGACTGGCTCGTGCAGGTGCAGGTAAACTACCGGTTTGGGGTCCAAGAAACCCTCCAAAGTAAGGGTTGGAGACAAAAAGTGGCTCAGTATCACAGTCAGTGGTGTTCTTACAATCGAAAACTTTCTCCTTCTGTATAAATACTAAACATTTTTTATCGAATAGGACGTTATCAAGAAATGGTAAAATGCTTGCGAAAGGGTATCCACTTTAAAGGAATTGCAAAATAGTAACTATTAGGCAAATTTAATTTAAAAAATGTCGAAAAACTATGTAAGCTTTTCCATTCACGTAGAACATGCTAAGCTATACATTTTGCCCCAAATCCCAACATGATCCCATGGCGCTGAAACCTGGAAAGGCATGGAAGAACTTTAGGGCTAAGTAGGCAGAACATAATGATGACAAAGGACTACACACCAATTTCTGCCACCAAAGCGAATGGGTTGTTCTGGAAATCGAACCTTTGCCCTTTGAAATAGTAAAAACTGAATCCAATAAGTGATCACCTACTTGAGTATCAGAGAACAGGAAAGTGACAGCGTTATCCTCTATACCGGCGTTCATCATAATTTTCTTCAAGTCTTCACGCCATTCGTTTACACCGTAGTTTTTCGATAGCTCCACCTGGAAACAGTCGTATTCAGCCCTATTTATGAGCGAGAAATGAGGGCAACAGCATTTAGTCAAGAAGCGGAAAACATAGTGAGATCTACAAAAAAAACAAAAAAACCATGGTGTTCCTATATCGAAAAAGAGTAAGTGATGAAAAATATTAGGATTTGTCACCAAATAAACCGTGTAATGAGTTCCATTTTCATGCGCATTGTGCTTCACAGAACTAAAAATGATTTCACCGGTATAAAAAACTATGCTGATATTATGATCCTGAACGAAGTCTCTGGGTCTTCTACCATACAACATGATGCACTGATGTGAATGGGTGCAGTATTCCGAGATCTTCAGGTCCGAATTCCACATGTGCGACCGATTTGCCGGCAGACAGCAACCGATTGTCGACCGACTGGTCATCATACGTGACTTGTTGGGACTATATGCGGTTCTACGCCGCCCCAAGTTTCAGGCTCACGGTGCCTGGTGGGCCATAGCGGCTATGGAGCATGCCCTTTCCACTACACCCATGCATCAATGGCACTATAAAGGTCATTTTAACACTAACACTAGGTTCCACCCAATTTTAACCAGAGATAAAATTGGCGGTATTAAGAATAGGATTCAGCTGCTATACTGGTTTCTGTTCGCATTGAGGTACACATCATAACGACGAGTACTATGGGAAAATCACATGCGGTTTCTGCCGCATGCAACAGGATTCATTAGTGAGCCAAAATTCTCTCGGGGTCAACAATGTTTCGTATTTGGAATAACCCAGCACATACGAAGATATTCTACGTTCACTACCAATATCATGAGACGGGATTGGGTTCTGCCAATAATTCGTTTTCTACAAGACGGGAACAAGATAAATACGCGACAATCTGGGCTCCCGTCAACTCACATATGTGCAGCCAGACGTGTCAGACTTTGTCGTCCACTGCCACCCATCCCAAGGAGAAGAGCGTTTCCTTGTGGTTGCCGAATGATACGTGAGATGCGACAAATGTGCTCGACTGCGTACATGAATAGAACCAAGTTCATTTTTGCTGTATTCACTTGATTGTAGTCGTCCAGATTCTCCTCAATTACTTGTACTACCTATGATAGATTGACAACAGAATACAAGAAAATCCCAAAGTTGGGAAATACGTAAGACATTAACATTAAGGATAATAATTTTGTGAAATTTCTTGAAGGCAGTATTCAATACAACGCCGAAAACTAATAAAGTGAACAAAGTAGCATGAGAGCATCGAAGCAAACGATACTCCTGAACGGTTGAATCAACAGGAGACTGAAGAACCAATATGAGTAGCGCAGAGGAAAACCCAAGAATGAACTGCTGAAGGTTAAAGGAGTAATTAATTTTTATTCTATATCTCTGTAAAAATTCGAATGACGTGCTGAGTGGAAAAAATCGTTCCGACAGGACAGCAGCCTTGACCGACTGGTACTCAAAACAATAAAATCATGAAAATAAAACGTTAAAAATGCTGGCCCCACTATTCCTACCATCTGTCATTTCCGCATCCGGTAGCATTTCAATCGCCACGGCCCCATTCCGGAAATACAATAATATCTGTTGCAGACAAACGGCGGAAAAAATGACTAACAGATATAAACGAACGTGATGCAAGGAGTGTTGTTCCACACGCCCGCAGATCGCGTGCTAGATTATCTAAGAATAAAACTTGTTCAAATTGTGTCGCATCTCAACAGTGCCCTGGTGCAAATAGTCAGAAAATTCCCTTTATTAATAACCATAAGCTACTGGACGTTAGTGATTCTAACAATGATAAACGTCAGCTACGTGAATGAGATCGGGAATACAATTATACCTAAGACTTTCTTCTAGTGGTTGCAGTTGACATACTAATGGGTTTGTGTTTGCGTATATGTTAATTGGAACCCCAAAATACGCTCGAAAAATGGTCTTAAATATTGTCGGGCGATGGGAAGCCGATTGAGGGGCTCCTGTAAATTGTATCTCAAGTGTTCGCTCCTTCAGATGCAGCCGGTTGCACTCCTTAGGTGCGTACATACTTTTTGTGCGGACGTTCACGCTCAGTGGGTGAGACGAGACCAAACTCCGTAGGCTGGAGACAGCGAGTAGACGAATCACGTGACGGTGCGTAAGATATCGCGATCGCCCACCCAAACCCAACTGGATTACAGTGGAAGCCGGACACCAAGCGATCGATGGGCCGGAGGTTAGTTTCCTCCGGTAGACAAAGTGAGCCATTTTGGTTGCGAACCCAACACAGATTTCGCACATGGGAGAGGCGCAGGGAAACGATTCACCGTGGGGCCTCAAAATGTGACTGAAATTCGTGAGAGAGTGCAGGGGATTCGATGCCAGAAATGTTGGCGTTTGACAATTAGCTATGACTGCCATCTGTGCATGCACGGGGCCAGGCACTGCTAAAGAAGTTGCGCAAAATGCTGTCGAGTGTTGACAATGTACCGCTAGGTACACGGAGCAGGCGTTTGCTGTGAGCCAGGGCCCAAACATTTGTGTTCTGAAGATGACGGAGTGACACGGATGCCACTAGATGGAACCATCATTAGAAGGTAGGCGACTATGTCTAAGCCTTTCAGTTCGTCTGAGATCTGAGAAGCTCGATCCAAAAAGTGGACTGTCGTAAGGTCAGGCAGAACACAATGGTGCAACAAAATTTTGCAATCACCCACAAACAAAACCATCTAACAAGCAGCACTATCCTTCATACTCGTTAATACTTGAGCACGACGGAGAACTCCACATCTAGTGTTATTCCATTCTTTTGTTGTGATCTAAATGATGCTTAATAAATGAAAACATCGTCGCTTTCCCCTATGGTTGGTGGGAGAACATCAATTTTGATAGAGGGATTAATTCAAGGAAGTTGAGTAAACTGCAACAGAATGCATCGGTGTTCACTTGCAATGTCTAAATTAAACACCAGTATTCACCTTAGGAAGTTAGTCAATTACCTGGCACCTATGCACAACAAATTAACTGTGATAGCACGATTGTTTGTCTTCATGGAAAAAACTGGATGTTCACTTAGTTACTAGGGGTAATGTGCATTTCCGATGTGTCCGATCAAACACTGTAAAACTGCAGTCTTTGTAAGCCATATGCTTCTTTAAACGGGTCCTTTTAACAACGAGAATGAGTTCTGCAGCGAGTTATCCCGATTACTCCGAAGTGTACGCTCAGCGAACGTTGTGGTCGTTGATGGTTATTTCAGCGCTCAAACCTGGTAAGAGTAAGAACCATATCGGAGGTCCATTTTCTGTTCCAATTGATCGGACCGACAAGAGTAGTTGCTTCATCTAGGTTTATTCTGATCAAAGACAGTTACTGACGAACACAAACTATTGCTACAAAAAGCGCTGTTCGCTTATCTAGAGCCCTTCATTTTCTCCACAGCGAGAGATAAAGATTGACCGCATTGCCATTGATCATCGGTGGATTGGGTCACTCGAGGATTGTTGATCATTCTGGTCCACCCTTGTGGACTCATCATGATATGATCCGAGTTCGTTTTCGTTTGCGTATGCCTCGTTGCCCCCGGTTCTGTGAGGCAGGTAGTGAATAGAAGGTGGCTAAGTGTCGTCAGTTCATTACGCGGCAAAAAGCTTTAAAAAGCACTATCCAGTGGACTGGCTTGTGTAGGCCCAGTTGGACTGCCTAGGTGGGGTCCACAAGATCACCCCCAGGCATTAGGTAGACACAGTAGTTATATGGCTCACTTCCATAGTCAATGGCATTCCTACATTCGGAATGGTTCTTCTTCTGGGAATTTCTTCAAATTATTGTATTGGAGCTGATCTTTCATAGTTTTTCATTCATCTATCTCCTGATTAGTTGGTGCCACGACGCAGCAACCGAAAACAGAGCATTGTGGTGCAAAGGTAATGGTTAGAAAAACTGAAAAGTAGGACTGAAAACAGTTTTATGGAGTGGTTCCACATGTCAGTATTTATGCAGTACCGCTGAACGGGAACAAAGTTCCGTAAATCAAATTTTAACAAGTTATATCAAACCATGCCCGCTTATCACTGCACCTGGGGTCATATATACGAGGGTAAGGTTGAGAGGCAACTACCCTGTCATGCTTTCGCTGGTTTTTGGGATGCTTCTCGATCGTTTACCATTCGATGTTCATTTCGCACAACTTGGCACACAATGAAGCCACCTTTGACCGGTGGTTTTCAACTTCTTGTTTGGGGTTCAAAAGGTGAGAGGTTTCGCTGACTATAGGCACTGAGATATAACTTGAAATCGAAGTTTTCGGTGCAATTCTACATAGCCTTTCTGTTGACCTTCCACTTTCCATGAAAAATTCAAAACGGGCCAAAAATACCAAGAGGTCCAGTGAAAATTATTTTTCTTTTTGTTCCGATCTCCTAACTGCTTACTACATATGTACCCTACTTCGTAAAACTTTTTCGACGTTGTTGTGTTTTAAAACCGTACTAACAAGGGTGTGATGTGTGTCAGAACCGTTGAACGCTTGGAAAATACCAGTCAGTTCAGTCACTCGATTTCTAATCAAATGGACATTAGTTAGTACAAAAAAGTTTGCCACGTAAACGACGTTCACTGGCACAACAATTAGGAAATTCTCCGACCTGCTCAAATGTCACTTGTAGGTTGTGCTTATGCAAGATACAACATTAAGGTCAATCAAGCATATGACACTACGGAAGACGTCTACCTTTTGACTTCAGTGGCCTGTCGTGATTTCCCACTTGATGTGTTTATCGTGTTTGCTTGTACTTGCATTTGTTAGTCCTATCAGGGACCAGTTGTAGATGGACAGCAGAATGATTCGACATTAAGTGGTTGAATGTGAACTATTCTTCTAAAGTTTTGTCCTACTTCTCTTAAATTTGTCACTGGAAATGAGTACATGTAAAAGTGCAGAAATCAGTGAAAAATGGAACATACTTGGGCGTGATCGGGCATCTCGACATATTTCCAAACATCGCTTACGGCTGCAGTCAAAAAGTCACCGTACAACAACGGCTTTGTCTGTACGTAGTCATTCACGGCCAATTCAAATGTTTGTTTCGACGTGGTATCCATTAGATTAATAAACCATTCTCGATCCGTATCATTCACCAGACGATCTTGGAAAACACGGCAAGATTCATGATACCAAAGACGTAGAAGTTGATCTAAACTGCCTATTAATGAACTAGGTTCCATCATTAGCATGCCTTGGAACACTTTAGACAAATCGCGCAAGTTAAATGTGTAATGACTTTTGGCCGGAGTGGGTAGCAGTTGTGATTGGATGGTTGTGTAAACGAGAATCGAGGCGTTCACCAAGGCGTCAGCATGCGGGAGGAGTAGTGCAGCCGGTTCTTCCGGGCCAGGTCGTGATAGCCAGGATTTCAGGATCAAACTGAAAATCGTCCTCATGCTGTTATCATCCAAGTCATTGTACGCTAAAAAGTTGAAGTGACGCATCAGTCGTGCGGTCACCGGGTTGCGACCACCACCGGGTGGTCCCATTGCACCAATAAAATTCACATCCACCAGACGTCTGAATTCCCCGATATTCTTCAAGTCGTACCAACCACTAAAGTCCATGAACTGACGAATCAGCTCGATTGGCGGTTGCGCTCCGTACACTTCAAGCGCGGGCATATTCAAGTCATCAATGAAGAAGATCAAGAATCGACCCATAGGTGGACCGTACACATGTTTCCGGCGTTTATCCAGTTTGCCATCAATCAGATCTTGTGTCTGTTTGGCACTGGTTTTTGCGCTGAAAATGATAAACTCCGGGATGTATTCAGGGGGCATATTGCGTGTGAGTTTGTGCATTATAGTCATTGTTTTCCCGGTACCCGTCGGTCCAACACACAAGACCGGTTTTTTCGCTACCAAGAGCATTTCCATCAGACATCCGCAGCGCACAGTATCAATGGTTGGCACAATGATATCGGAATATCGCATATCCGGTGGAATTTGCAAAGCTGTAATATTGCTCATCCAGTGTCTCCAGGACATCTGGCAAGGGGAAAATGGATGAATATTGAAAACAATACTAAAAACCAATAAAAATGTCCGAAGCGTTTCATGTGATAGCGAGAAAAAGGCTAAGTTCTATGCGATACCTAGATGGAAAACAAGTGGGAAAATACTCGGAGAATAGAGACACGTCTGTCGTTTGGTAAGGCCTAGATATACCTTCCTTCCGGATTTATTACTGTTACTGCCAATCCACTCATAACTGTTCTTTTTCTACCAAAGCTCTTCTATGGACTGCCAGATAGTGTACCTAAACTCGACCTTGAGATAAATCTCTGAATCCTTGTGCGCAGAAAAATTCGCCTCGTTTAATAAGCTAGACAACAGAAGAAGTTTAGGACTACAGGACTTGAAGCATGAGTGTAGTGGAGAGGGACTACATAGGCAATGGGGCGCACTACACTGGGGGGGGACGAGGGAATGACAATCATAACCCTGAAAATTTAAGCCGCAATGAACCGCATAAGGTCTCAATAAATGTTCCACAAAACTGGTAATAAACCAAACCTGCAATCATTCATTGTAATGAATAGTCAGTGAAGTTGACACGTCAGAAGTTTTATTTTAGCTAGAGGTAGTGTTGAAAGAACGTTACATAAGAGACAGCCAGAGCCAGATTGTTTTCCGTTAAACTGCAAAATCTTTCGCGTCGACGAACTAATAATTGCTCCCACCTTTCGAATGAACAGATTTACATCAGTTGGGTAATAGTGCGTTTTACTCAGCGACTAGTATACACAGGCGATCTTTCGGAGGAATTCTCGATCAGTTTCCTTTTAAGACGAAAAGCCGAAAACATTGATTTGGATGGTGTTCTGGATCATTTTGTTGCATCTGCGTATGTGCATGTTACGATCAACATGATCGTTTTATAGTCAATAAGAATAGCCAATTAAGACTGGGACAAGTGCGAGGTGATCAAAGATTCACAAGATAGCAGTGAACGAGGATAAACGGAACGATGCACGGCTCAGCTGCCAGGGTAAGGTCAAACTGATGAACTGTTCAAAATGTGAGCAAAGGTCAGGTTTGACGTTGTGGGTGGCTAGGACCTCAGAATACTTGATGAATCTAGGTTTTTAGAAGTATATGATTTTAAATGAGTTATTTAGCGTGTTATCGTTCAGTTGCATGTTGTGCAATGAGCGACCTCGTTGCTCTCTGCTGGAATGATGTAATCGTTTAATCTTGACTTTCGTTGCTTTTTGTAGCCATATCAGAAAGTATCCCGTTACTCGGTCACACAAATCCCGGTCTTTTCAGTTTGTGCTTAGGGCTGAAAGTGCATATGTGGACTGATAGACACAGTCTGACTGCGGACCCGAGATCAAAGGTTCTTTTACCGGCCGTGTCGGAATGTGTGATCATATATGGGATGACTGGATCAGCTGAGTTTGATGACCAAGTGCCAACGCTTGCTAATCCGTTGGCAAGCATCATAACATTTAATGGACTATTGGCTTTTCCGTGTCTTGACTTTTGGATGTTGGGATTTCAGTTGAGCAGTTTTGAATAAAATTCGTTGGATGTCCGTTAGTCATCAATGTTTTTACTGGATTTTCATACACGTGAAGGAATGCATTTTCTGTATATATTTTATCACCATCGTGAAACGTAGCTCGAATAAGTCCCATCGTATAACTCATGGAGGCTAAGCTTGCAAAAATGGAAACAGCGTGCAGATGACGAGTTTCTTTTTTTATAGACAGACCTCTTTAAAGGTTTATGGATTTAATGGAAGGTGGCAGCACCCATTGCCCTGAAAACTGAAAAGGCACGGGTCCGCGTAGGGTCACGACTGGTGCTAGATAGGAAAATATGGACATCAAGCGTAGGATCAATGTGATTCAGAGCATTTTAAGGGGTTTTAGTTGGCCCACTGCCAAAATGGACGTTCCGCTTGTGCATGAAAAAGAAATAATACAAGTAGACATCATTCCTCCATCAGAGGTGCAGACCAGAGATATACGCTTGTTGAAAGTCATGAGCCCACTGGGCTGTCTCCGTCCGTATTCAAGAACGACAGTAAAGTGCTAACATTAACGTTAACAAACCTCCTGTAAACAGTCGAGGCAAGAGACTAAATCCTCAAAGATTGGTGGGATTGGCTCCAGGCCGAAATCGCTTTTGGAGGAACGGTGTGTGAAGAAATTAAGTTTTCATGAAATAATTCACCATGTGATATCGTCGCTCAACTCACCATAAACAAACTATGGAAGCACTGTACAGCTGTTTCATCCTTGTTAGGAATCATCAGCAGTGCATATCCACAGCGCCCGAACTGGGACGCGAACCCGAACAAGGACGAACGATTCTGAGTCGAACGCCTTAGCTATTACGCTACCGGGCAGGCTCTGAACGGTTTGCTGAACTTCACCACATGCACCGCTGATGATTCCCAACAAGGATAAATAAGTTTTGTTATTTAAAAAGTTATGCGCTGCCAGATGGATGAAGCTTCTTCAAGTGTGCAGAAGGGTCGATCGGTATTCGCAAATTTGAGGACTCTGTTAACTTTAATCAAACATTGAGTTGCCATAGCAAAGAGGAAGTTGGTGTTGCTATGCGGCTCCGAAACACGGTAGCTGGGACCAGAGAATGTGCAAGGATTGTCGGTGTTTGAACACTGTTGTCTTCATAGTACAGGTCAAGTATGGTGAGAGAATTATGCTAATTTCGAACTAAGACGTATGGTACTGCGATATAGACCTTAATCAATAAAACAGGTATTCAATTCAAACGTATTATATGTGTAAAACGTACATGCAAATTGCCCGTGTCGTTATTCGCTGTTTTCCGAGATTGATTGTAATTGCTAACTGGGTGAAGGTGGTCGGTTCACGACAGGGTATAAGGGTATAAAAACGCTACCCAGTGGGCTGTCCCGAGTAGGTCGACACAAATAACTGGGTTGTGGCCCGCGAGATTCTCCCAAGCAATGGTCTGGACACAGTAGATGTCGTAAATCAGTACTACAACCATTGGTGTTCTTGCATCCGCAGTTTTTCCTCTTCTATATACTTCCTCAACTTAGGATGCTGCAGTTGATTTTACACTAGTTCTCGTTCACTTCTGTTCTCAGTAGACGATGTTATAGGTTAGTAGTTAGTAGCTAACACCATAGGATATCAGCGAAAGATTAATGGTTGTAAAATCTTAAAGGACCTGAACCTTTTTTAATTTTGTTTCAATGTTTAGATGAATAAATATGAGATTTATTGACGGTTTTATGCTACTTCGATTACAACAGCCAATGGGAAAAAGTAATTTCCACGGTGAGGTACAAAAAGCGTACATGTTGATTTATAGCGCCTTTGTGAATAAGATGCTTGCAATTCAGTCCAAAATTAAAATGACTCTGACTACTTTGGAAGTATAAACCAAAGTTGCGCCTCATGGAAATTTCCGCGGTAAACGGCTATTCGCTTTCGCCTGGCTCGTTACTAAGTTGGAATTAAAGCAACCTCATGTGATTATTCTATAATGCTATAGGTTTCAGGGTCATGATTATCCATCCCTCCGTCGTTGGTATAGTAGATACTTAAAGCTATGGGACAAAGTGTTCCAATATGACTAAGGTTAAAACAAACAATGGAGGAGGTAAATCACCAACTTTACTGGAGACCAACCTAAGTTGTAAGTTACCGTTGGTAGGTGCTGCATTGCCGAGTCACATGAACGCAAGCACCCAACTACGCACATGCAGATCGTTGACTCTCGATGACTGTCGCTTTTTAGTCAGAACTTCATTCTTTTGTTCGTTTTACATGGCCTTCGGAGAAAGCATTCCATTTCCATTAAGCTTGCCAGTAATATACGGGCTACCTATTGGGTTGAAGATCGCACTGGGTGAGCTGCTTACAAGCAAATCGATTGATTAGCTCACAAATATGCTACCCTACATTGTTGGAATTGCACTGCAGGCCATTTACTGCGTCTGGGAGCTTTATTAAACGGGTACATATATATTTGGTAAGTCTGTGTTCAAACCAAGCGTCATCAGAGCATCAACGGGATCAAACTTAAAAGAGAAAAGACTTAAAACATCCTTTCAAAGATTCATCAAGCGCGCTAGCTCTTCCAAACCTGTTCTAGTCCTGAATTGTCCACCATTACTCTTGATTCATTTGCGGGTCGGATACTAATGGACTGTCCAATCCAAAACAGGTATCTTTTTTAAGGGACCGCCCAGATCTTCGTTTGGAAGACTTGGCTTAAATGTAGGAAGTAATTACGCATTTTTGTTACTAGTAATTTCATGTACGTCAGTAATTCAAAGTTCTTAAGTTCATACTGAACATGATTTTACTTATTCTGTCCAACAAGAAAAGCAAACTTCAATTTAAATCGTAAAAGAATGGTAACAAGCGTCAGCTGATATACCCAAGTCTGTTTTCGCATGGCAGTTGCATATTACGCCAATGATAAAGAATTCTGAAAACACTGCTGATGTGAATCACGGTCAATGCTGGTTTTACGCATCGACCCCGTAATCGCGTTACCTTGCGTTCTTTCTCGGTTAAGTCATCATCCTCGTCTTCCGGTCCTTCGGGTTTGAGTAGACCACCATCGTCGAAGCAGTAATCGTACACTGTCCCTTCCTCGGGGAATGGAAGGATTGACTGTGAAGGAAATTGGATGAATCTAGTTTAAAGTCTCACCACTGTTCACTACTAATTGACATACATTTATTATGTAAAATTGATCAATCTTTGTGTATGTGCTGAATAATTGCCATAATTTTCTAATCAAACCGGTTTATTCACATGGTACGTATGGTTTATGAAACATGCGAAATTTAAATGGAGGTCAGTTGAGCAACCCACTGATAACGGCTAACTCTTACGAAGAAATTTCTTTCTGCCATACGACGCCAGGTATGTACATATACAGTTCATTGGAGAAATGTAGCTGAATTTTTCACTGAATGAGTAAGTTGGCAAAATGTTTGGTATCTTAATAACTTACTGAGAACTGGTGATCTCGGTTATACTAGTGTGGAATAAGTTATACATGAAATGTTCCATTAGAGGGAGAGAAAATACAAGTGTAGAAAGTTAAATGTATGAATAACCAGCGGGTCTGGAACACTGGTAATGAAGCCATGCAACGTTCTGTGGATAATGGTTTTCAGATAGACCTGACAACAGCTTTCAAACCATTCCTGGCATGTCCCAGGGGTAACAAAAAAGGATTGCGTATGCGTGTTCTAATGATAACTAATGCTGTAGCCATGCTACTGATGATGCCAAATCTGTGTAAACTCTGAGCAACCACTGTTGATACCATGGTTATAATTTATACCTATATTAACTTTTTACGGTTTCACCGTGCTTTTATATTCAACATATGAGAAATGTCGTTGGTGAGACAGGCTGGGAGACGCGAATTGGAACTGAATACAGTGGTGTGAATGGTGTGTGCTTTGTTTGGTCAGCTGTGACGCATAAAAACAATACGAAAGCAAACAACTAAGGGCAAAAGATGTACGGTTAAAACACAGAAACACTTTATATCCCATCTTCTCCACTTACACCCTGCTTGTACTTGTCTCAGTATTTTCGTTATTATTGCGTTGGCCTCATGTTAGCTTTTAAGCCGATGTAGAGTCTAGGAATATATATATATATATATAAAACTGTAAATGAACATTCTGCCAAAACTGTGGTGATCATCGACGTACTAAAGTGCTCTGCCTTGGAGCTTACTGAAGATGTCACATTCAACTGACGCATGATGCATCCTTCACGTGATTATCTGCAATTTGCCTATGCATCACAAAAATGTACGTTTGATGCGGTGTCTGTACGTTGCGAAACAGCTAAATCACGTCCGGAGCTGTATCTTCTTAAGCTGATCTCTTATGCATGAACTTATTTCTAGATCTTTCTTACCAAAGAAACAACACTCTACTAGTTTTTCTTCTACTTGGGGTTTTCATTTTCGGACTGTTGTTCTGCGCATCTGCTGTGTGTACGACTTACACAACGAAGAGTCCAGGCCCGCGTCCGTGAACGATTTTCACTCCGTGTGTGTACAGCCGACTATCCTTTGTTGTTGAATGATGTTGCTTGTTGTCTGCTGTTAAAAGCCTCATTTTCTTGATCAGTTAGTGACTGCCCGAGACCACGTGCTCACTCGACTGGTGGATATGTGATATGTCGCTTTAGTTTGATGCTTGGTGTCGTTTCTGTATGGGCTATTCAGTTTCAAACAGATCAAAGTATATCCATTTCACACATTCCCAATTTCTAGCACTAACAGGCTGTCTAGTGCCTGTAATGCCATAAACAGCAATGCTCGAAATGTCAGAACGTCAAGTAAACTTGTTTATTTTTAACCAACAAATATGAAGTAACTCAAAGTCTTTCCTTTCGCAAATTGTGTTCTGTAATTGTCAGTAATCCATCCTGTGTTATTTTTAGGTTACAAGTCAATACATCGGAGATATATACGCTGACGAAGTGCGAAGCCAGACTAGGCGAATTAAGACTGTTTTGTTTCAAAATATTGTATTTCTTATAAGTGGAGTGATTATTGCGTCAATATTTTCAAGTGCCATTGAGAATACTAGTACTAACAGTTTGATTTGCACAGTAATTATTCCTACGTCTCAGTTACCCACAATCGAATAGAAATAGCACCAAAATGTGTCCCTCCTACGTAATGCTTCATTCCTGTGTTAATCACGATCGGATCACCTCATCTAAAGCGACCATTTCTGAGCTACGATGTCGTGTTTTTATTACGGGTCCGAATTGCTCTTCATCCAAAAGTACGTGAGCGAACGGCGTGGAACCTGGAGGCGAGAGATCTCACTGGTGTAGCATATTTCAAAGCCAAAACCAACTGTCTAGTAATTGGGCAATATCGAATCGCTTGTGTGGGCCTGCCAGTCCATAACAAGAAGTGCAGTAATTGCGTTCAGCCATAAGTGACAAGATTCTTGGAAATCGGACGATTTAGTGGAGACAGTTGTGGGGTTGTATTTAGGTTAGCTGGTCAGTTACTTGTAATTAATATATATTTTTCTTTTCTATTCCAGAAGTCTCGGCAATTTCAACTTAGCTATACTGTTCTAGCTTCTATTTCTCAATACGTTGGCGATACAAGCAATAAATACAGAAAGCTCAATTTCATATTGTGTTTGCATTCACATAGAGAGACGGTTGCCACCCGCTAATTTCGCCAACGCTCCTCATGTATGAAGGCCAAAAAATGACAACTTCTGTCTCATTGTTTCAGATCCGAACACCAACTAGTCATGTAGAAAGCCACATCTACTTGTAATCTGGTTCCGATGATCTATCGAATCTCCTTAATTATTGCTACCCATATACATGTACACTTATTCCATTGCCCTGGGCCGTAATACCAATATGGAAGATTTTTCACATAAATCCTTTATCCTCATGTTCCAGTTGACGTTTGTGAAATGCGACAAAATGAGGCAAGCAACCACTAGAAGTTAACTGAACTCACTTTCAGCTCCTTCATTTTACGACGCAAATACTCATCAAATTTAATCCGCCCCTCGTTTGTGCAGGTGGCGCCGATTGACCAAATCAGGGAGAAGATGAACCAACATTCAAGGGCTTGACCGATTCGGACCAGTACATCTTCAGAGACATTGTTCTACAAAAGTGTAGAAGTGCGCCAAGTTCAAAGCACAATAAAACGTCGTCAGAATCATCGGTGGAAAACACTATTGAAAGTGCAAACGAAACGACACAAGAAGTGCAGAAAGTGCTCGAATCTCGACACTCTCCCTCGGTTCTCAGGTGCAAAGCAAATGTATCCACGTGGTGCGCAACAACAGAGCAATTGTCTTCGAGCAAGGACTCTCCCGTCGAAGATCGACCGTTTTTGCAACGCACCACTAACACGCGCATTCACGTTCTACATGAGAGAGGAGAGAGAGCACCGACATTCAGACACTCCGTACAACCAACTTTAGTCATGTCAACGGTGGAACATGATACCTCATGGCCATCGGCCATCATCGGACGAAGTGGGGCTTTTAGGTTCTTCGTCTTATCAACCTTGAGATAAAGGAGTGGGGAGAAAACAGATTTTAAAATCATTCAATAGTTTATTTGATTGCCAGTTGATTGCAATGCTTGTGGTTAGTAGCATAAATAGGAATTAAAAACATATGCATATATACATGCACATATGTAAAGCAAATTTGTTTTCCAGTCAGGTGTCATTAGAATCATGGCTAAGTATAACAAATTACAATCTGTAATAATTGTAGGCGGAACAGAATAGAAACAGACAAAAAGGATATTGACGTTGACAAGTGGAGAACTAACAACGTCAGTTAGAATCACAGGATGCCAAGTAGCTAGCTTATGAACATTCTTGAGCTTGGATTTCGAAATCGAATTGTCAACGGACTGGTAAAATTCCAAATTTCAGACCACTACTGGAATCAAATTTCAACGGCAAGGAGAACCGTCACAACAGAGTGGACACAGCCAGGTTCATCAACAATCTTAGGATGGACGTCTAGTTAACGAATGTGTTTTAAATCTGTCCTCTTGCTTCAAATACCCGGTTGTCTTGAACTGAGACAAGGAGTAATCTAATCACAAGGTGTTCCATTTAATCCTTAAATTGTCAACTCTGATGGAACATTACGTGAACTTATTAGGACGAAATTTGTAACTTGTGTAATCCATAATTAAAAATACAATTTTCAGTATGCTAATGTCTTTACATGGGTTGTTACAATGCAACCAATTAAAATTCTCAAGATTGAAAATTTATTTTTTGTAACTTGGCTCTCGATCCTATGAAAACAAATTCCTGATAAGTATATGCTTCTGAAATGATTGCTGGTAATGGTGACAGATCTCTTAGGTACTTGGATTTCTCGAATTTTTTCACATCGTCCTATGCAAAATCAATATTCAGGAAGACACAAATTGAAAAAGTTACTCCAACGGCGGGCTGTAATGAACAATCATTAAACAACAAAGGGGAAACCTAGCGAGTTAGAATGGGAGTAACGGTGCAAGAAGTAGCTATAACATTAAAAAGCCTGTTGCTCACCTGTTGTTTGGTTTTTTTGGACATTGGTGCCTGTAGGAAGTACAGAAAAAAGTATCGTAAACACAGGTAGTGAGCGAACATCTTAAAGAAAGCTTTTTATACCTACTTTGGTTTGCACACAAAGATCACGTTATTTAGGTGAGGTTAGATAAAAGATTGCCTTAGCCAGTCGATGTTTTTCGAGAAATAGTTCAAATCAGTTGTGATACTTTATCGTCCCGTTGCTATACAGTTTTGTTTTTTGCTGTAAATAACAATTAAGCAGGTTCACTTGAATGAAACAGAAACACAAGGGGAAGAGACGTCCAGGCTGTTGTGACTTTACCAGGAATCTGTTGGGGAAAAGTGTAGTTGGAATGTTTTCCATGTCCGAAAGGTGTACGATTTGAGCGGTTGCTCGCTGGCTCCAAGTCTGTTACAAGCAGTGTGCTTGGCCTTGTTGTCTAACCGGCTATATAGATTAAGTAAAGCCACCAACTCATGCCAAAAATGCACAGCCGCTGTTTTGGTACGGTGAGTCACACAACAATGACACCGGATTGCATCCAAGACGCAGGACTGGCTAACAAGTCCCGTTAGAATCAGACGAACAACGCACGGGACCAAGAATTTGATCGACTACAAGCACGAGTTCAGGGTGATAAATCAATCGCTTGCATTAGCTCCGAGGTAAAGTGAAAGGGACCTGATTTTCGCGGCAAATTCAAAGGCAAACGAGGGAATTGCTGGAAATGAAGACCAGCTAAGAAATAAACACAACAGAGACGGGAACAATCGGCCAATGAACTTCATCCTGAACAAATGTATGCAATCCGCTTATGAAAATAAACCACGGGCTTGTTGACCTACTCGAGGCCATTTGATCGCTCTTGCTTGACTAAGCAGGGCTGGAATCGAGACTACTGTTTGAAGCCGTTAGAATTATATATATATATATATATATATATATTTATATATATATATAGAAAGCAGTTGATTGCTAGACCTGTGCAAAATGACTTACATCTTTCGGTTGGTAGGGTACGAAGAATGTGTCCAACATTTTTAGCAGACTGAAGCAGAGTTGACCATCTGTGGTCGAAATGACTTCTTTGGTTTCGGCACGAATAAATGCAATTGATTCCTGTGGTAGTTCGAATAAGAAGTATGCAAAATGTTCCAGTGGGTAATTAAATCGATAACTAACATTAATGACGTGGATGAGTGGTTTACGTCAAGACAATAAATTAGGTTGAGCGACAGATCGTACGAATTTAAGAAAAAGTGGATTGCTTTTACTTGAGACCGTTGCTAGAAGTTAGTAAACTGAATACTCCGGTTAGTAATTCTTATTGGCCTAGACAGAAAATGGCAGTTCAGTGGCGACACGAACTCCTGTTAAGAAGCATGGGTTCAAACTCCGAGTGGTGGGTTATGCACCACTGATGAGCTCTAACGACGGCGAAACTCGAATCCGGTGCTTCCCAAGCAAAAAGATTGCCGGATAACCTGAGGTCTGAGCTTAAAAGATGGATTTCGAGGGTCAGTCAGCCAAGCGCAGTAGAAACGACAATCATTACAATTTGTAACAAAAAAGATGGGAGTAGATGCCCCACATACGTGTTTGAATTTGCTTCGGCTGCAATGGTACGAGCAACTTTTGGTTTAAGACACTTCAAATAAACCTGCTATATGCTATGTCCGTTCTGGACAGTTACCTGTACAATGAGGAGCAGGCACGCATTCTTCCCCAGGGTAAACAAATTTTAAGTTAGAAATAAAGCAATAAAGTTGAGAACTATTGCAATAGGCCGAAAATGACTACAACTTACTGTATTTACGGCACATTAGATGGCTGTGTCTCATTAGGATTACCTGTTTGATTTCAAGGGTACGTGAAAGATCGTTGAAAAACCTCTGGACCAAGTATAGGACAGATTAGATGGACTATAACCAGCACGATATGATATCAGTTTGACGGAGGATGTGCTTTAAACTAAACACCAAGTGCCGTGACCAGAATTTTATGTAAAATCATGCTTTCCTAACTGTAATGGAATAAAAGCAGTCTATTCAGCTCTCACCGGAGATCAGATGCACTTCACTGACGATTTCTTACCGTGATACTCTGGTTCCCTTGTATTATTCGTCCCTCCACTCATTAGAGAATTTCTACGTATACATCCTGAGAACTCATTAAAATATCTTCAGTGCGCACAGGATGATGACAGTCATCCAAGTGATCTTCGGTAATAATTCATGCCATTCAGTCTATCAGGGTAAAAGAGGACAAGTGGTGCGATATATAAATATTCTGTATTACTCTTGTCATTCGCATACGGCTTCTCTTCAATGCCCTACAAAATAGGTCTGATGAGAGCGGCCCATTATCGCATCAGAAATATCTGCTCTCGTGATACGTTGAAGGAAGAAGAAACGCTTCTTTGAGAGACGCTTAAACATAACGACTCTCCCGAAGGATTCATCGACATCCACTTCTGAAACAGGTCCACGAACGATCCGGTATATGGATCCCCAAAGAAAGTTAGATTAACCTTCAGGGGTAACAATCTTATGGGCCAAGATCAACCGTCAATCGCACGTCCCAGCAGCGTAACTTCAATGTTTTTGGAACACACTCGGAAGATGACAACGGTGAAAATCGCTGCCTGACTAATAATGCCTCACATCATTTACCAGTTCATATGGAGTATACATCGGCAGAACGAACGGACGGCTTTCACAGCAGATGTCGGAACACATTCGGAAGAGACTGATTAAAATAATATTGCTAGATATTTCCGATGGTGAGCAAAACCGGACATCATCATAACCGGGCACATAGTACAGAGAGCAAACACAAAGTTGACTCAGCGTTGTTTTTTAAGCTGCTGTTACGCAAACCCAACTCGAAACCAACTAGCATTTATTGAAGTGTTGTCTATCTGGTAAAGTAATTCGCTATTATGCGCGTAAAAGATAGTGACGGAACCAACTCATCTGCCAGGGAGTTAACCTCGATTTCCTGACTGGCGTTTCCGAACTTTCCATATATTTAGTTTGAATAAGACAATGTCTTATAGATGTCAAACTGCTTTACATAAAGAATTGGCAAGAATAATACAAAAGTTTGACACCTCGCAACATTTGACATCTTTCTGATTTGATAAACCTGATAAAGGGGACACACTGAACTGCTAGTTCTAAGAATGACAATAAGTTGATCACCTGACAAAGAACTCATTTTACGTCATCACCCTATCCATTTGTAATGAATAAATTAAGAAGTCTAATGAAAATCGTGATTTGAAAAAGACGAGGTTTGTATTCTTAGTCTACATGACTAATTCCTAGGACGTTTGATAAAAAGAAAAACGGGTGAGTATCTCCAACACCGCAGATCTGTCTGACTACCAACGATGAACGGTAATATGATTCAGGCTATGGCTGACCTCAGATTACAGTAATTAGATAGACTAATATTTCTGGATGAGATTGGTTTGTATAAATACTTAGCTGAAGTTCTGAAAATAAGAAGTGATTAGTTGATGTAGACGCATTTGAAAAGAATTGACATATTGTACCACTGTGGCAGTTACAACAGATAGTTCCATCCAGTTCACTCACATTCAAGTACAAATCGAATAGACTCTGTAATTTGTCACGATGTGTGAATATGGCATCCGGCAGTTTGCGAATCCAACACTGAATGAATGGATCCAGTCCAAGAATACTCGGCTCCAAATAGACCATACCACATCGACTGACAGTAGCCGGTGAAGCCACAGCCAAATCCGCTACTTCGAACATCATGGTCATTGCCTCAGTCAGTTTGATAATTTCTCCACTGCTTAAACACAACTTCTTATTATCGTCCAGTACGGTGTTCATATTCTCAATCCACACAGCGTCCACGGGACCGTCAAAAACATACCAGCGTTTGTCATCGTTGCCTGAATTAACACCCTTTCGAATAAGAGTGCTCAATATGCCATCAGTCCATTCGTGAGTGAGCAGGTCAAACTCGCCATACAATTGACCCATGGTGATGGATTTTGGATTGAGCACATACGTGTGCACTGTTTGGAAAAATGTTCCATCCGGAGCTGGTTTATCGCGCAAAGATGTGAGCGCCTCCTGGAGTACTTTGTAGCACTAAATCAAATCGAATGGGAAAAGGGATAAAAGAGTAATCAAATAGTCCATCCATGTGCACTTACAGCATAGTTGTGACTGTCAGGTATAAGTGATATAAGATCTCCACTCATTGTGATTTATCAATCGTAAATGGAAAAGTTCTCGCGTTGATAAGCTAACACAAGGAAAAACGGTGTTTCTTTCGGTTGTAACTACAAGCTCAAACGTTCCCCTATATTCAACTACACCTATTGGCAGTTCAGCATCCCGGTGGCTTGGGATTATTTTTTCAAAACAGTATCCCAATCTAATGACTTTGGAGTCTTTTCTGGACGTGAATGACAGCCCAATGACACCCGGTTTGTTGCTTGCACTGTTAAGACGGCAAGCTGTTCAATATACTTTTAAGTCTCAGGGTCATGGTTGTTGCTCGCATTTTGCTCCGGGCAATCAGGCGTGACGACAAATGATCGTAATTACCAACATTATCGTGATTTCAACAACTACACAAACTACGTGGTACACCAAACGAGACACCGCTTTTTTCTTCAGCGCATTTCGAAACTTTCGGATTTGATAGGGTCAGAATGTTTCCACCTACCTTAGTTTTGCCAGATCCAGTTGGGCCAACCAACATTAGCCCGTGTCGTACCACAGTAGTTTCAAATAGCTGTACACACTTGTGAAGGAAGCCTGATTAGAAAAAAAGTTTAAAATATAAATCAATGAGTGATACAAAAAGTACAGAGTTTAGGCGGATGCATTACTTGTCTCATGCCTGTGTAGCCTAATTCAAAAGCTTATGACAGATAGAGGTGATTCCACCAGTTATGGGGATCTCGAGATTCAGAATTTAAGACTTTTACCAGAAACTTTGGTACCATCGAAGTAATGAGGTTATATGAGTCCCAGCCTTCACATGCGTGTGCGCTCTTCTGCAGAAGGCTTCGGAAAACTGCTTCAAGATTTGCTAAGTATTGCTGAACACACGTCAAGGTTAATGGTCCCTCCTGCATAGTTGGCATTACCGGCTGCTTCATATAGCAACTCTGTAATTATAGGGACGGAGAAGGTGGTTTAAATCAACTTGCAATAATTGTTAAGTTAACATTAACAATTTATCTGATAGTTAAGGGCTGACAAAATCCATCATTTTGGGGCTGGATTAGACCGACGAGGTTATCACTGAAGGGCAACAAGTCTTCATCAGTAGTAAGTTTTCTTAGTTGGGGTTTAATTCGCGGTCAGTATTCTTACATCCCTCACGGTGGCTGTTACATACTAGAGCCTCCGAAGAGAAGGGCACTTTGGCTATCCCCAGACAATCATTTTAGCCGGTCTCGCTGTGCTAAAACGTCAAACTTTTACTGCTCTTAAAATCTTTTATGTAAAACAGTGCACTGGATTGTTTTCCTAGGTGAACAAAATTGAAAACTTTTTTAAAGGATACAATTAGGACAGTAAAAAGAGACTGTTTCCAATGCTTGTAAATCCTCCCAATTTACCGTACCAAATCGAATCAGCGATAAAAGAAAGGAATGGTAGGTTAGTATCCTTAAGGATCAACACCTTTTCCAAACTTGCGCATGTGTGGGTGAGTGGGGGAAATTGTTATACGTTAACATATCTTGGGGATTCACATGTGATAGAAATTACCATTGTTGAACTACGTGCATTTGGAAGTTTTGAAGTTAAAACTCTGAAAAGTCGTCATCTATTAGACCTTAAAACAGCTGAAACTACATAGAATTTGTGATCTTCATAGTGAACTCAACAATCTCATTTTCCGATACGCATATAATACTCGTTAGATACGTATACTTGCATTTCCATCTGTAACAGCTGCTCATTTAAGTCTTGTCTATTGGAATGATTGCAAGTAACTGGAAGCAGTTTTTCCACACTTATTATTGTTCTAATTTAATAGAATTAAAAGATTCGTAGCAATTTTCAGTACATTCTTTTTTATTTAATTAGTCTGGACATTGAATGGATGATGATGTATGGACAGAGGGGAAGAATATTTCAGATCCCACAAGGAAAATGATTGCTGGATGTGCCAGGTTCTAGGCTCTAAACCAGTACATTTCTATAAATTTCTTGAACGTCCAAGCGAGAAAGGACAGTTCAAGTACATGTGATGGATTGAATAAAGTGTTCAGTAAAAAAAACACATACAGGAATTTCCTATTGTTGGTGTTGCCGTCGACAAATCAGAAAATGATAGCAGCCTTCTGCTGGCCGCGGCCCATTTCCTGAAAATAATACACACTGTTGTTTCATTAATAAAGAAATTAAAAAGTAGAAGATAAGGATAAAAGATGAATTTGAGGAACTGATAGAATATAATTGGAACAAAATACATTTAACCAACCTTCCACATCCATTAGGCCCAGTTTGCCACACGAGGTTTTCAAAGCCAACATCAAATCTCCGTAATCTATTGGAGCCTCCCTGAAATGATGCAATGGTTATTTTGAAGTGGAAAAAGACTTTTTTAAAATAAATCAGAAGTGTTAAAAGTGCACAAATGTCTCCAACACAATCCGAAATTAACAGGAACTTACATTAGGTATCTGTAAGGTAAAATGGGATGTTGTGAAGGACAACAGCGACTGAAAGATAGCACCGAAAACTTATTCCAGAATCAGTTTATTGCTTGCGTCGCACACGACCCTTCACGAACCGTATTAACAATGTCACTCTGTTGAACATGATATATGCCTTCGTTTGTGCTGTTATTGACAGTGTCACTGCAACTTGTGGTAAACTGTTTACATCCTGACCACCAACTTTAGTCATCAAGGAGGTCTGAAATCATTCAGCCTGGATTGCAAACAACCCATATATTCGAAGCGAATGAAAAAACTTAACAGATCAGTGAAAACGCGTCATATTCACTGGACAGACAATAAGTTAATCCAAAAAGTACGGAAGACAGCATTAACGGAGTCAATTTTTTGAAACACCATTTATCATTCTGGTTCTCCAATACAGATTTTAGGTGCTCTTCTTGATCTGTTTCATTGGGCCTCTGACCACAAGCATTCAATCACTACCTATTCTGACCAAATCTAATGAAAATATACAACTTTCACAGATCTGAATTTATATTTGCGGTTTGACTGATGACTGTGCAAATCATGTCGGGATATCCCGAAATATTCATCAAATCTGGAGCAGAGAAAAATCGGCCTAATTACAGTCCTAGTCCGTCAAACACAATCAGCTGAATGTTGGAACTGCTAATTCCGTATTACCTCACTGGAGTTCATATTTGTAATGAATCCGTTTTATTGATAGTCGTTGGTCCCGGCGAAGTCACCTTACGTACCTCGTCTTTATGATCAATTTCAGTTGCACTCATTATGTGAAAAGTACGTTCAATGCCAGCAGATGGTAATAAATCGTTACGCAGGCTTAACCATTTTAACAACAGCACCAGTGCCCTCCGCGCAAGTCTTTTGGATCCTGTTACGTATTCATTTCTAACCTGTCCACCTGTGAAATTGAAATAGCCTCAAAAACAAGTCAGTGGTTTTTTCAGCGTATTCATTTTATGTTGCAAGTGATCTAGGATATGAAATGAACCGAATTTCACCAGCATAGGGTTAGATAGTTTAAAGATAACGCAAGAGTAGAAGATAACTGCCGAAACAGATGCAAGCCGAGCGTACCTGATATTTGGGAACAAATCTGACACGATACCATTGAACAACTTTAGATCGTCAGTCAAAAATTTGGGTACATTCACATCACGAATTGCACGGAAGCATATGAGTTCCTGGATGAAGAGGCAAGTGAAAAACAAGTTTATCGATAAAAATTTTTCTTTTATCTCATTGGCATCTGTTTAGAGTAGTGAGGAAAACAGATCATCGTGAGTAGTGAGAAACTATATCGAATACCTATAGAAGTGCCAAATTGGGTTCATAAAATTTGCTTCCCAACAAAAATACCGAGCTCTCCAACTGTCATAGTGGGTGAAAAATCTGCCAACATTTCTTTCATCCGAAATGAATTCCGAGAGCCAAATTCAAATCAGCGGCCTTCCACAAGGTAAGGTAAAAAGTGTGACCTTGCAGTTGGCCGATAATGACAAGAACAATAGCCAGGTCACTGTCTAATTTCCGAACACTAACCGAAACCCAGTTTTGTACACCAAAAGAGTGGTATCTGTCTAGTGAAATGCATCTGATTTAATCTACCGAGGCTAAGTAAATACAGTTGAGGCTTTCCGATAGAAAAGTACTGTTAAGAGTTACATGCGATTGATCAAATGTTCCAAAACACTAAAAGCAAAAAAAATTAAACAAACTATCGATCCTCTGGCAATAGTACATTGTTGAATTCATGATAATTTGGACTTTTATCACTCATGCGAAACTCAAATCCAGTTAAAATCGGTCAGATCAAACGCCTATTGGGAAATTCAAAATACATGGATCGGCAACCGAGCTTGTGATCATGTTGAGACAAGAACTGAAATTGGCTCATCCTTGCAAAATTAGAGGAGCCAGAAACTTTCAAGGTGTTGTAGTCGTCGCGACTAGAAATTCCGGGTGAAATTTGGTAGCTTGACAAGAGGTATAAACGTCCACGGCGTGGAAAAAAATAACACTAAACAACGATAAGTACTAGAGTAAAGAAATCTACTGATGGGATGTTTAGTCTAAAACCCTTGCCGTGGATTGCGTGGCAAGACACTTCACCTGATGGACTTCAGAGATTCATCTAATGAAATTTTTGAGCACCCAAAACTGTGTGGTGTAAACCGGGAAACAAGACTGGTGCGACGTTTTTAGCGTCAGATGTCTAACCAAATTTCCGTGATCAGCGTCTACGATAACACCAACATTACCCCAAGGCAATGCGTTTTGTTTTGGTTGGTGATTGGGCTATCCACTCCCAACCTCAAAGTGCAGCTTACTTTTTTAGGACTAATGCGATCATCTGTCAATCCTCACCCTTAGTGCTGATCAGTAGCTTTAGGTGTCCCGACAAATAGATTTCAACTAGTGGGAGTGTTAATGTCGAGATCGCACCGCGAGCTGTGAAGGCCAGAGCAGCTTCCATGCAACTCTTGTATCGTCGCCGTTACATCTAGCTTTCCCTTGGGAGAATTTACAACTTCTCCGTTCGCAGAATTCTTTACAGTTACGAGACCTGGTCCACCCGCTTTGAGGATGCCCGGCGACTTTCTATGATCGACTAACGACGTCTTTGAATCACCGATGGAGTCTGGTGGAAATGTCTGGTGAGAAATGACGAGGTGCGTCGTCGTGCGTTGGATGCAGACATTCGTCCTCTGACTGATACAATCGCTCCACGTCGTTTCTGCTGGCTTGGGCATGCATGTCTGCCGACCACTTGACCTTCCTCGTTCGTTTTCCCAACGCTGGGAGGGACTGGAAGAAGCGACCCCGTGGTGAAGTCACAACTTTGTGTTGAGGTGCGAAGAAGTGAGGGTCGGCCTTGACTTCGGTTGGTAACCATGAAATGGGGATATTCATTCGTTAAAGACGCTAAAACACACGATATCGAAATGAATTTAGTGATGTGATCACCGTTCGGCCTGTCTGGTGATATTGTTTCTCACAAGCAACGGGAAAACAGGCAAAAATCAGAAAACGTGGAAGATTTGAACAAAAAGTTCCTATCTCCCAGTTTGCAATTTGTTTGCATTTTGTCGCATGAGCATTATACTTGTTTCAAAGATATCGTATGTGTACACATGCACACGTAATTATTTTTGAATTCTTACGCGAGTGAATGAATTCATAATGCTCACAATCGACTAACTGCATAGTTTAACGAAAGGCTCAACTAATCGTGTAGCTCTGTGTCACCAGAACGATAAAAGCTTCATTTTTCTCCGTACAACAAGACAGATTCTAGCAACAGAAATACCATTAAAAAACTGACCTCATCCATATCCGAATTTTGCCGTTTCAAATTCCCCGCAGCGGAGATCACACTTTTAACCGCACGCATGCCGAAATCGTAGTGATCTTGGGTGCTCAACTGTTCTGAGGATAATTTGAATGTGGTCACAATTTTCTTTGCTAACAATCGTGCATCTGAAAACCCGAAGGAAAACAAGGAGATTTCAGCAATTAGGGCGTAATCCGGCACCATCATCGCGACCGGACGGAACAGGGCCTTCAAATTATCGGGCAACTCAGTTCGTCCAGCATAGCCCGGATTCATGGTGATGAACACCGCACATGATGGTTTCAGGACCAGTTCGTCTCCTTCGAACACAAATCTATCCAGACGCTGTTGCTGGGCTTTTTGTATGGTGGTGATTTGTTGTGCAACGACTGATAACACTTCAATATCGATCCGATTGAACTCATCAAAACAAGCCCATGCACCGGCCGAGGCAAGACCCTTGAAAAATTTTCCCATAGCCATAAAGTCCAATTGGTCTGAACAGTTGAATACGACGCACTGAATGGCAAATGCTTTGCCCAAATCTTTTGTCGTCTCGGTTTTCCCCGTTCCCGCCGGTCCGGCCGGAGCACCACCGAATTTCAGATGCAATGCCCCGGTAAGTGTCAGATAGCATCGATCGGTCAGTGGTGTGATGACCAGTCGTGTGGTATTCCCTAAATACTCGTAACCATAGTTGAACTCAGCGTTGACGGCACGCAATTTTAACTCTTCATCTTCCTCTTGCCAATAATAACGTAGTTGACTGATCCACTCGAAATCGTTCACATTGCATACACGTTCCTCAATCATTCGGGCAACAACGTCACGTGCGTGCACTTCTATTACTATTAAGGCAGACAAAGTCATGCGACCTATTCGGGTCAAATCGCCACGTACCAATTCCCGTAGACCGTCCAGTTGACGAAGCAAATGTGGATAGAGCTGCTCCAACTCACCAGATGAAATGGACTGAGTTACTTCGCTAGTCCAATATGTTTGACATCCGGCTATGACGACTTGTCCGGGCCAATTCAAAACCCATTCGGTTCGTGGGGTCTTTTTGTACGCTTCTAATGATTGACCAATAATAACACGTAAAGAGTAGCGCATTAAACGCTCGATTTCCAGCATCCACTCTTCCACATTCCCAGTCGGAAAAGTGGTCTCCACGAAGGCAACCCGTTCACCCTCGGAAGAGTACATGGCAATAATTTCCAAATTCGGTTGGAAGTCAAGCTGCAAAGAGATTAAAAAAATAAAGTTGACGGTCCTGGGAGTAATTCGCTCGACAAATAAAATGCGGAAAATAAGTAATGCAGCAGAGACAACAAATTATCTCCTATTTTCCATTTGTTTTCATCTTTTAAATTCAGACCCGATAGAAGTAGAATAAGCAGACAGAAGGACGGGGGATAATTCGGTTTAGCAAGCAGACCTTAATATTAGCTTTTAATTGAAAAACTATATAACTTTACCAACTTCAGGATCGGATTTGTTTTCGGGAGATTTAGTGAACAACCAATCGAGTATAATGTAAATGAACTGGATATTTAAGATGTTTGACCTTATCCGGAGTCGGTGTGAACTGGGTAATTAGTCAACGGCTTTCGCTAGGTTACCAGACCCAAAGCTTGTTCCTACACCTTCGTAACTTGCCCCATATGGTCAAAGACTCAAGATAGCGCCCCCAAATCAACCACCTACCTCGGTTAGAGCGAAGAGCTAGTATCAAGCCCATCGATAAACTAAAAACCAGGATGAATAATCGATGACGTGGAAGTGGAATGTGGTGTATCTCACGTAAGTGATTCTTTATCATCTCTCTCTCTCTCTCTCCCATGTTTTGCGTTAAATTGCGTTAAATTTGTAGTTACACAACATTCTATGAACTGTGATTTTGATTTCTAAATCACTGAGAACAAACTGAATGACAGAATAACGCAAAAGCAATAGAATGCAGCGAGTGGCGAAACGAACTGAACAGATGAGGATTACAAATGCTATTAAGTCACTGAATATGACAGCTAACTTAGTCACTCGATATTTACAGGCGAAAACCATGATATCAAGTTCACAATCCATCCCGCTCCAGATGGGCTGTTCCAGTTACTAGTACTTCTATCGTGAACATACGTCTTTTAGGCGACTTGGATATGTGAGTAAAAATAGCAGACGGTTTCGCCGTTAACAGGACCCGGATGTTATCCAACAGTACCGCCTTCCAAACCAATTCTCGTTTTTACACCCATGCCACAATAAGTATTCTGGACCCTTGTATATCCGCATAACGAAATAATTTTATTACCCTTTCTCCGTTTCCAGGGAAATCGCGAGCTGGTAAAGTGGTAGTAGCATCAAAAGCATCCATTTTCGGTTCTCATCGGCAGCCACTCTTTTCATCGGCCCTTTTAATTTGTTCCTTTAAACACATCAGAACACTCCTACGATTTTTAATGTTTTGCTGTATTTTTCTTGTGTCCAGGCTGAATATACGCGATGGCTTATGTGAGTGAAAGCGTGGATTGAAGTGACTTGATTCGAAGCGGCCATTTCATGAACTGATTACCACAATCCATTTTTCCACGACTAACCACATACACCAAGTCATTCTATCTGTTTGTATGCGCAACACGCAAACCAAATACCTCAAACTAATTAGTCCAATGTGCCCTCTAAATTCTGAGCTTTAGGGACTAATACTCCATGGCGCAAGTCAACAACGCTGATGAATTCGTCCTAGCAGGTAAATCCAACCGCCACCCAGCGACCCTCGGATTGAAACCCCAATAGTTTCCCGGTATCTTCATTCTGAAACCGTTGTCCCCTCGACATACAGGCATACTGACTGAAGTAGTACATTGACGGAGAAACAAACAACAGGCTGATGACAATGATACTTCGAATTAATAAAAGCCGGCGTTGAGGTCGGTTTGTTTAAGAACTGAAATCAACTAATACAAGCACTAACTTGCTCTTTTAATGGTCTGGTTCCGGGTACTAAATCACAAAATTAGTCAGATGCGCACTATGTTAATGAGCTAACGATCATGCCACGAATCAGTGAGAGAAGAGCAAGAGATTAGTGCCGGTATAGCACGACATTGACTCAGTCTCGTGTTTGTAATGTCAGCCTCCGATATCTTTCCAATAGTTCACCAAGCATCGATTTGAATGACACTGGGGTCACCGGTCTGTGGCGGCCTCACCATCGGCTGAACCTCTGACTGCTTGTGGCTACGCTTCTATATGTTGACTAAATCTTACTGGGTGCAGTTTCACGGATGCATGTACCTCTCACAAGGATTTATTCTAACGCAGGAACGATCCTCACCCCAACCAGAAGGATCTCAGTAGTTGGCTGTATCCATGGCCTAGTTCGTTGTCTGTTTGATTGTTCTGCTCGATTGTACCTAATAGCATGTACTGTCTGTGTTTGACTCTTTTTTCGGTTGTCACGCTTATTTTTATACCGACAGACGTAATACGCAAGTGCATGCATTTTATGGCAATAGTTTTATTATTGATAGCTAAACTATTTGAGCACAGCACTTCTCGAATGATTGCGTCTACAACGAGGTCAAGCGACGTATCAAATTTTAACATACTAATCGTTTCACTGATATTTTGGAAATAGTTTTCATCAACTAACTTAGTGGCACACAATCAAAACAGCAAATAAAACGAACACATTTATAAGTAGAAAAACCGTTTAGTGGGTGGAAAAATCACCAGGTCTTAATTACCTTAGCAATATTTTCAAAGCACTTTCTCAGGTGAGGTTGAACAGCGGTTGGATCTTTGGTCTGAGACAGAATCTCTAACAATTCATCATCGGACAGGAAATAAAATCGTGGGAACGATTGACGTTTCGTTTCCAGATATTCACTAAGACCTTTCTGTACCTGATCGAGTAACCGATTGCATTCACGTAAACTGTTCAGCAGGCGTGGATCGGGACAAAGTGAAATAACTTGTGGCTGATCAGCCGCCTGTTTCATGACTTTACGCCATATACGATCCATGGTAGCGTAGCGTTTGCTCTCCACCGGTAACTGACGATTAATATCTTCTGAGCTGAAAATTGGCTCCAAATACAGCCATTGTCGTTGGCAGGAGATCCATTCGTCGAGTACGTCTTGAGCGGTGTGCAATTTGGCTTCCCACTGGATGATTCGTTCCTCAAATGGCTTCTTGTAGGGTGAGAAGTTCATTGCTTGTGTCATAACAACGTGATCATCCAATAACTGATTCACCTCATCCCCGACCTTAATGATGCACGTCCCGGTGTCCTTGTACGGCAAAACTTCGAAATTGATTGGTTCCCATTCCCCAACCATTTTGTTGAGTGCACTCTCAATGGAATATTCTTTGCCAGCAACCTCTGCGACTTTTGATATCGTTTCTATATGATCCTACAAGAAAAAGGAGAAGCGGAAAGTGTAATGACTATGGTAGTGAGATTCACTCATATCTTAGGTTACTCCATGATCTCCCACGTTCTGATATCTTTCTCCTCGCATGTAAATGCAGGAGATTATAAATCATATTGAATATTCCTAACGTGAGACTTATCTGGCAAAGTTTGGAGTCGCTTCATATTTGGCCAAATTTAAACCGCAAGAGATCAATAAGGATCGAGAATGGAGTGTTTAGATGCGATAAAATACGAGATTTAAAGCGCTGGCACTGGACTAGGCTAAGATGAATAATTAATATAGAATTGCGATAAAATTAGAGGGATTATTGCACAAGGCATGCGGCATAGTGACAGTTGTAAAATACCTTTAATTATTAAAAAACGAGAATAATCTAAGGTGTTCCTTTTGTTGCTAACATATTCGACAAAAGTTCTATATATATAT
>LUCM01007028.1:0-57930 GCA_008360955.1 Fasciolopsis buskii
CTTCACACTCACCCACACCTATCATATCTGTGAAGCATAATGGAGACATATCTTTAACTGGTTGTTGATAGATCAAATCACAGTTTGTAAAACAATGCTGATCGTCCTGAGTGTTTATTTGTAGCGAGGAACGTTCTGAGTTAACTACGGTTGACAAACAGGCTGGCCAGTAACGGATATGAACCGTTTTCTGCAGAACAACGTTGCAGAAAGGCAGTGCATGAACGTACAATCTAAAAGATTGATCGATTGAGATGAAATAAATTGTTGGTATCCATTTTAGAAAACTGACAACTTGCATACCAATTAGCGCTTATTTTGAAATGTGCGATTCTGTGCATGTGGAAAGACGTTGTTCCATCGGAAATATTCCATTTCTGGTTGTTCTCTCAAACGATATAAACCGCATTTCATAATATTTGAACGGGTAGCAATCCCACCAATACGTCAACAGTGTGGTATTTTTACTCACTTCAACAGAGATATTGCGAAAACATTGATCCACCTAAAATTTAATGCAGAAATCAAATGATGAGCACATCGTAAGTGGAAAATTTCGTAGACGTTTGCGTTTTCAACAGAATGAGAGAGCGGCTGACGTCTTGCACCAAATGGGATGTGCATTTGCGGTGGGGGGAAATTTGTCATTTTCATCATGGCTTGTGATTTCAAGTCATGAGAAGTTAATGGTCAATTACATTTATATCTTATGTCTTCAGGCGCTTTGTGACACCTCCAAATGATTACATTTTTTCATTGGTACAAATGGTAAAACACTTCATTCATGTTTTCGCAGATATGAACCGATTCGAAATAACTCCCACCCGATTGTCTGACTAAGGCAAACGGGTCCATGTTGAGCGCGGCTTCAACCCGACCCCGGTTACAATTACGATCCAATAAGTTTTGCTCACTCAAATGACCAACTAAACTTTCAGTGTTATTTTATCATTTTGTCGCACCATAACGTGGATGTTGTGGTTGTGGTACCAGTTCGCTTTCCCTTTGTGCCGAGACTAGTCAGTGGGCACACACCAATTCATTGATATCATGACTGTCCAGATGAAATTTCCTCCTTGGTTAATCAGACTCTCCTTAGCTAAGATAGCTAAGGAGAGCTCTTATTATTTCTTTCAAACAATCTGTGAAGCGTGTCTGCGGGGTAGGTTCACATTTCACCTATCCGAAAAATCTGTTCAGTAAATTTCTCTTTTAGCGAAGGTTGGCAGTACTCACCGTTGGAGCAGATGCAATGGGCAATAAATACATGTTTGATTAGGAAAAATAAATTCAAACTAAAATATAATTTGTCTGTTATATTGAAAATCCGGTTACAACAATCCGTAAGGAACACACGAATGACTTTTCTGTTATTTATCTAAATTTGATGCGGCTACAACAGAATACATTTCCCAATATTCTTGTGTCTGTAGCAAAAACGTTTGCGGAGTCTTGGTTACTGGCACGTCAACGGGTTGTAATTTCCACTCGTTTCCACCTGGACACGTGGATCCTTTAAAATACTTTGATCTGATACTGACCTGAAATTCAGCACTTTTGCAGCTTCATTGATTGCCCGGCCACTTTTAGCAGGCAGGATACATGTAGATAGGAATAATAGCATCCAATGAACAGAACGATCATCTGTGTGTGTTTCTACTCATGATGAATTCGATTAGTGAAATTAAGAACAATGTGACAGATAAGAAAATATACACCTTCAAAATAAATTCATCCGACACGATGTCATGATGCAGACAGAAATAATATCCGAATAGAACTTCCGGAAATTTGCTGGCCGTCAACATTACTGTGAGTATTCGGGTCTAATGTTATAAGTACGACAAAGATTAAGCCGCGTTTCCGAAAGGTGAGTGACCGGCTTACAAAGTATTGCATGTTTTGTTTATAAATCAAAAATGACAAGCTGAAAAGCAGTCAGTTTCGAGAACAAATGATATCTGCATCGCAAGGATATTTTCTTTTGGAGGAACCATTCATCAACACGAGACCCTCAGTGGTCAATGCTATATTGTGCAATGCCGAATCGTGTTTTCCCGACTGAAGTAACTAAATCTAAATCACCGTAAAAATCACCTTTTATACGGACAACTCATGTTAAAGGAGTTAGATGAGCTCTTGTATATTGAACAAAGCAAAATTTAGATTCACATACACGTTAATTCCACGAAATCGGCTCGTGCGGCGCATCATGAATGATTCGCACAAACAACCCTAACACCGCATATATGCCAACAAAAGATTATCTCCTTACCCAGCGATTTGCAAGCTCCAACTATCAACCACGTCCATTTACTGCAACCGGGCCCATTCATGCGATGATCATGAAAACAATAGCAGCAAGGTACAGGATTATTGACACAAATCCATAAACGGTTATCAGTTCCACCTTGTTTTCAAAGTCCCTTTTGAACTGAGAATTGAGGGAGGGATAGACCAATAAATCCACCTACAACATGATAATCATCACCTGCTGGCGTCTCGTTGCATTTGTCCCAAGTGCAATTTGAAAGAAGAAACCATTTGGAAGTCTTTTACACGTCTGTTAGAATCGTATTTTCGAATTCCAGTTTTCTTGCGGAAGGTCGGTTTAGATATTTCGGAATTTCACGGCCAGTCCGCATCTATGTGAGATTTATTGATAGAAGCTCTTCATAGGTCTCCACTGGGGTGTTTCAAAAGCAGGTCATTATTTTTCCTACTCATCCAGGATGGCGTCTGTACCATTACTCATCACTCGTTCGCAGCATTAGTCAGCACTCAATAAAGTTTGATCATAGTTGAAATTTCTGTAATGGGCCAACAGCATAACAGGTAGACGATTCACTATGCTAGAGTGATCATCATCCAAACGGAACTTCAGAAACCCATGGTGGATTTAGCAGCATCTTACGCACTGTTTATTAATAATCGCGTTCTTTTTCACTGCCCTTCTCGTCGTTATCACCCAGATGGACACGTTTGCAATCACCCGGTTTAGGGGCATATTTAGGGATTCGAATCATCAAGTCTATCCATGCTTATATTGATGTTGCTGCATCTTTTATGTGGTTTCACATGGAAACCATTCACATTGAGTTGTTGTATTCCTTCCTTCCTTGTCATAGTTCGCACAAACGTGCCAACCTCTAAGACAGTTCTTCTTATGGACTGCCTATCGTCGGAAGTGTCACATGCTTGTGCCGGAAACACTACTCACCCCACAAGACAGCATAGGAACTACACTTCATGGTGGACATCTGTAAACGTGGAGCCACATGTCAGTGTTCTATCACTCAGGTAACACGATTGAGCAGGTGATTAACCACTGTCGGCCAAGTTGATATTTTGGCATCATCATCCGGAAAGATCAAATGGAAAGCACAGTAGTGACGAATAGCTTCGTCCGCATTCCTTTTCTGATGATATTCGACTGATGTTTATTTCGCTTGCTCCACTAACAAGTTCCTTGTTGGATGCAGATGAACTGATATAAATAAACATATTAGTCCGCCTAGATGAAGGTTTCTTAGATGTATAAAATTCGTGTTTGCGCAGCTCCGAGTGCGGAGTCGGACTGGTTTTATCTGATTAAATAAGCCATATTACCTACCTTTGATTATTTATTTGGATCACATTTTGTGATACTATCCTTCCTTGTTTTTCAACCAAGTCAAACAATGCCGCTGTTGCATACTTGAATATAGATTTCAATAGAAATGCGGAAGGATTTCTGACGATGTCAGGGTTTGCGGTAGCACACCGGAAGAAAAAAATGAGTATATGATTGACCTCTTGGCGTTGCAAGGATATGTGAAATGTACGTCCCAGTGAAGAAAATTTCGAAGGTCGGGGAGCGACCTTAGCAATAAACAGAGATATTCTGACCGCCAACAAGCTGCATGCAGATTGCAAGTAATTCGGGGCAATAGGAAATATGCCACCTTCGGAGAACCGTGAAGGTGAATTTTTGCTACTCCACGGAATGAACAAATACTTGAACATGTTTTCCCGCATTTGGCATAATTATTTAAACCCGTTCGGCATCGAAAACGCAAGGGAGCTCAGCAGCAATGTGGAACAGATGAACAAAACGCTTTCGAAATGATAAAGAAAGCCGTTGTTGCCACACCACACTTAGTCTACTACATACCGGATTCGGCCTTCGGTTTACGGCGCGACAAAAGTCAGTCGGGTCTTGGAACAGTACTTCCACAAAATGAACGGCCAGTCGATTAACCAAGCCCCAGCCTCTTTCCAGCCGAAATCTTTGTGTACAGATAGCGTGCTTGATGATTCAAAACAATCTGTTCACAATCTAAACCAGGTCCAAGTTGGATGCGGTGGATTCTCTGAGTCATTATATCGCTAAATTCTTGTAGACATCCACCAAATCTGCCGATGCGCCGTCCTGGATTATTTTTCTACCACTCCCCGGCCACCATTCCGCTCCACTCTATCTTGCTCTGTTCACTTTTTCTCAACCTGGAACAGTTCGGTTGCTCCGAGCGCCTCTTGTTTATAACATACATTATCGAACTGTCCTTTAGGTTGCCTGATACGCTGTTCTAATGTACTGATGGCATTGCCCTCTCAGTGTATATCTACAGTGATGACTTCCTCCGCGATTCTAACGCCATATTTATTTTTCATGATTTCCCCATTCCCTCTGGTTTACATCCCAATTTATCAAAATGTGCCAACTGTTCAATTCACAATTTGAATTGGTGCTTCAGCAACGGAATGTAAATCACTTTTAAGAAATGGATACTGTTCACTCGTTATTATCAATGTGTATACCTGCACTGTCTGATTAACGCCCCGTAGTGATCATGAATCGGACGCAATCTCACCAATATCATTCACTTACTCCCGCATAGCTAACTGCATATCTTGCTGAGATTTGAGCAGATTCGTCGTCTGGTTTCTTACGAATTTGATATCTTCTCTGTGTCCAGCATGTGATGGAAATCGATCACTCATCCAAATTCTGCCTGAAATAGTTCTACTTTGTTCCTAAGAGAAGTGTAAACGCAAGATTTCACACTTACGCAATTTAAATAAGACAACTTCTGTGACGAATGCAGGTAGCAATTTTATGAAAAATTGAAGACCAGTGTACATCATCAATTGAAGTTCTCCCCGTACTGGTCCCCTAGTACATGCGAAAACCTTTTATCCCACAACTGCTAATCTCATTCTCCAACTGCAATCTGTTGCGACGATCATTTGTCTGAAGGAGAAATAAGAACTGAGTGTCAAGCGATACAAGCATTTCATTCGTCCTTCGCGATTATGAACGTAAAACATCACATTTTACTTGAAAACGACACATTTCCTAATGTTTGCAAAGACGGGTCTTCGAGTTCGGTGATTCGCACCTCCCCGGCAACAAGACACCACTTTGGTTTCTGGGAAGACGTAAAGGAATCACCAAACGAGAAATTGAGGAGATCATCGTATCAACGTGCTTCAGATATTCAGATGCAACATCAAATGACATTGAATCGGTTCGGATGCATTCAACTAGTCCGTATATCTTATAATGGCACGGGTAATTTGCAACACTATGGCCTTGAGGAAACTGGGACCCGGCCTTGGGTGTATGGACGGCCAAACTAGAAAACAGTAAGTTGCTGATAGTTTAATGGCATTTGTTTATTCATTCTGATGAATTTCTCATTGGCAATTTGCGGATTAGGATTATTTTCTTTATTTCTGCTGTTGAATATTTCTGGTAAATTTGTGTGAATTTTGTGAAACCGATGTTTTTGTCGTGTCTCATCACGAGGTACATCGGTTTGGGACTTATCTTATCCGAACCAAAGGAAAGCAGCAAAGATGCAAGCTTTTGCATATTCTGCATTTTAATTAAACTTTGATTATATTCATTCTGTTAATGGATCTGCGTTTTGCCCAACATGCTCACGATTGGTTTAAATTGATCCAATTTCAGACACATCCGACATGAAAAAACGCCATCCTCCAAAATATTTGACTTCGGTAGGATCAACTTTCGATCATGAATGCAATTGTCAGCAGAATGCTGTCTAAAATACGACAATGCCTTTCTTCAATTAGAGTAGCAGTATGATATCAACCGTCGAGATGGGTCTGCCAAAATCATTTCATTCTTCATAACAGCTGATGCCGAATTTTCACGTAAGAATAAAGTAGAGGTACATAAGTAATCCAAATTCTTTATGAATAAAGAATATTGTACTCCCATCGTCCTCCAGCAATGTTTTCTCGTCGTAAGCACCAATGCTGTGAATTTTTACTGATAAAATATCAAATGGTCTATGATCAAACTGTAGTATGCCGTTTGTGCTCGTGGCGTGCGAGGAAATATTCTCATGAAAACTCGGTTGATTCCACTTTATAGGCTTTTATTTTTACCAACTGGATTAGAAGTCAACCGTTCGATGAGCTGAACAGCTGAAAATTATTTACTTGCAATTTCATGAGGAAGAAATGAATTGCAATCATGCCTTGTCCACGAACAGTCACAGAAGGGACATAAATGCTTTCAATACCTCTGGAGATGAATTTCCAATGGTCACTCGTTTAACTGACGCTGAATAAGATCTATCCAAATAATACTGGGGAATGCCAACCATTCCGCGAACATATCCGAGTATTAAGAGTAAGAAATTCATGTGTTTGATTAAATGACTGACGAGCATATGCTATTCGGGAGGTATCATTACTTGCTGCAAGTGGGAAATTTACGCAGCCAGTCCCATGGGATGTCAAGCTACTCACTTGCTCCAGCAACTCGCATCAGCTTGATTCTCGTACATCTTCAAACCGTAGGCCATCATTTTGTTTGCTATGATCTTTTTGGTTTCTAAGTATAATCAGCTTATTGTACAACAATTATAAACCTCCCTGGATTTCATTATGGCCTAAAAGCCTATCCCATGACATTGTACGTTTTAATATTTTGATATACGAAAGATCTGTGCATATTCAGTTTAATGGATTACTGAAGCAGATTTGCAAGCAATCCGATGACGACATAAGAGAAACGGAACCAAATAAGTGGCAGAGGTGTATAAAATTACAAAAGAGGGAGAGATCAGTTATCAAACAAATTTGGAAACATTCCGTGTTGTTTTTCCGTTCTGAACGATCAATTTCAGGACCAGCATAACAAGATAAAACGTCTTCTAGAAACGAGTGATTAAAATCCTCACCTAAACGAAGCATGTGACTGAGATACAGATGATTATCGTCAATATAAACTAAAAGTAACCCGAAAGCAAATAGTCCAGATGTGTCGGTTGATTGCACTGCACGAAGTGGGTTGGTCGCTTAATCATGCGGCAAGAATCTAATTTAGCACAGTGCATCTTTCATTTTCAGCTTCTGTGCAACCCAATGTATCCTGACACTGAGGCCGAAATAATAAGTCAGCAATCAAATCTGGACTCTCGTAACGTTGAAGCGAACCAGTGGATTCTAGAAGAAGAACGCAACAAGCCCTAATCTTTGTCAGGCTTCAAAACCAATATGGCTAAAGCGTTACAGGTGACTGTGATTGAGTTTGTAGACTGACTGGCTGGAAATCAGATTGTTTAAGTCGGTTTTCAATTCTCGACGTTGCTACAAACTTCGAATTGGTGACACTGTAAAACTTGATATACGCGGATCATCTATTGTTGCTTTACATTCATCTTCCCAGGCACAGAAAAACAATGCGTGCAATTTCCAAAGAAAAAGAGGGTTCCTTTAAGACAAAATCTCTTTCGATTGTAACTGTGCTAATTTCCGTTTCTACGGAGAACCGAAGAACCAAGATTAGAATTTATGCCCTTCTAAGCTGGGGACAGAAGCATATTCTGCCGTGGAAATTGGTACATTTCACTGGACAGCTCAGTGTGTCCAATTTGGCTAGTCTCTGAACATTTCCAGAGGTATCTGGGAATGTTCGCGGATTTATCGCATGTCCCACCGATGGGGCTTTCAATGATTATCAATGCAGTCGCCTTAATTTGTATGGCAAGGCTGCTCCGTTATTACCAGTCAGTCACCATTGTTCCACCAGTTCCCATGCAAGCTAATCAGAATTATCGGTTTAAATTTATTCCGATTTCGTCGGCCATGACAACCAAAAGGGAGGAAAAGTCTCGAATATACCGGGAGCCTATTCCGTTAACTCAGATCGACTCTCAATGAAGATCGTCTAAACCGGATAGGTCCATTTCTTCTTCAGTCTGCTCCGTGATATTTTCTACAAAGAGCTGGTAATTACTGGCGAGTAGTGTGCGCGGGATTATGGTAATCCATGTGCGACTGACAGCAATTCGTATGCCACCTTTCGACACAGTGAAAAAAGAACGCATTCCAGTTGGAAAACTGGAGTTCAAGCCCGCGAAACGAAAGAGCAAATGTATAATTAATCAGCGCTGCTATCTAACTAGACTATTCGAGTGCCAATAATAAATATATATATATATGAGAAATTGGATGATAGGATGGGTAAGTAATTCAAACCTTGTCTCTCCGCCGAATGAGTATTTTCCACTAATCGCGACTCAATCCGACCACGGCAAACGAATTATCATTAAAAGCTGATGTTTCGATGACCAACGACGGACGGTCTTTTAAACCTGTGGGGGAGATAATTTGATTGAATTATAGATAATATCGTTAGCTGAGCAAATAGTGATTTTGTTGACCTCCGAATCAATCGTTTTAGAGTGAGAATTCAACCCACTCGGTATCTAGTGATTTATTATTACCTTTCATCATTAACCGCTTCGATCACTTTAGTTTGGCAACCAGACATCTGTTTTTACTTGGTCCCCGCTAATTTGATCTGTGACCTTGGAATGCTGAAGTTCGGACCAAGTAGTCAGACAACTTCAGATGTGTATCTTTGTGTTCATTTCTAATATGTGAACGTTTGGTGATTCGGTTTCCTAGTTTGTTCCATGGTGAGACCACACAATCTGCACACTTTGAATGTCAGCCTTCTTACATACTGGATTGCCTTTTTCTGCTCTAGTGAACTGTAAAGGTAACTTAAACCGATATGTCTGCTAGTAGAATGGTTTGAAGAATACGAGGCTTCCACTATATCTCCTGTACGCTAACGACCAATCTTTATGCGAAGGAAAGCACTGTCAACTATACACGTGCATAGAGCATGTCAACTCGACTGATGAAAAAACGTTTACAAATTATGAGCGAATCCAAGGAATCAGTAAGGCAGGAAAATGAATGATCTCAGCTAAATCCGTAAAGAATTTTCAAAACCACTGAAATAACGAGTGCAGTTTCAAGTCGAGCAAAGCATTTCCTATTCGCAATGTTGAATTGACTATCTTGTAATGGTTGGATCAAGTCATTCTAAGTTTTATTGTTCTGATTTTCACGTACCGTTTGCCATACACTATGATCACACATACAGCTGTGTATTTTACAGATCAATTCTGGCCAGCGGCTTGCGCATCATTCCCCTGGACCTGGTGATTAAGCACCGAATCGCGACAGATGCCGTGCAACTTTTCGGAAATCGGTACGAACAGGATTCCCATCGATATGGTGAATTCAAGATCTCAAAATGTAATTAAGCTGAGTACTTCATAGCTAATCACAGATTGCTGAACTTTTGACGTACAGTGTTTATTTACATGGATGTATCATTCAGGAAGGAGCATCTTCGCAAATTGGGCAGTAGATACTGACGAATGTGTGTGTGTGTGCACATATTCGTCTGCTCTGAACGACTCTCATCCGCTGAATGATTCTTGCTATGCATTGCACAAAAGAAACATTTTCCGTGCCCAATGGAAGTGGGCAATTCATTGGGAAGAGTACGATTGCTTAGTTGGTTTTGATTATTGCATTCAAGGATATATTCCCCACAGACGCATAAACGCGTCAAATTGGAGATTAGATTTGACGAACAGTCTGTTTCAGTGGCGATTTCAGGTATTCCAATAGATATCAGAGTATACGTTTGTTCACTTTCCAATTTACCCCGAGTCAGTCCTGTCTGTTGCGTTTCAGACCCGTGTCTCCCATAATACACAATGTCTACTTTGGACGGACCCAAGTTGCCGGACTGAATGGTTGTGTTTAATAGATCATTTATTCACGCTGCGAGTGGAGTGATCTTGTACCATCCAAAGTCGTGCATGACTAATTCCAGCTCTCCAAATATGATATGTAGATGTGTATTTGAGGAATCGCCTGCAAAATGGTTTGATGAGTGGTTTATTCCTGATTGGTCGAAATTGGTTTGCATTGAATAAGCCAACACATACTGGGTAGAGTTTCACAACAAGAGAAAATACTTATCTGAACTTGATATTTTCCAGTCCATTTGGCCGGGGTGGATTATGAGCACGCACGGATGAATATTGAGCAACTGGTGAATTGCAAACACAAACACATGCATGCGATTAAACGGTAAGAGCGGAATCCAATCGGCTGGGATGAGATACATGAATAGATTAAGACGATATTTCTCCCCTGGTATCGGCCACCATATGGATGACCACACAATCAGGGAACGTTTCTTCTCAGAGTGAATCTGTGAGATATTCGAATGTGTCTAGTGGACTGGGAAGACCCTTCACTTAATCCACTCAATAAAGCAAACGCAACTCCGACTGAATTCTTCGAAATGTGCTCAGAAATATCTGCTCTTGTACTCAAATCCACGGAACCTCCAAAGCTCACAAGTATTATTCAGTTATAAGCATATGGATGCATTTATTCTTATGCCTGTTGCGTAAGACTTTAGTTACTGACTGAACAATAACTGTTCAATTTGTACGTCCGTTATATTTTGCTATTTGAATATTTTAATGATGGGACGAGAATTCCCTATTGGGAACATAAATGCGGTAACTGCTACAATTCGATGCAAAGGAAACGTTTGAGCTTTTTGTTAATTGGTCATAGGCTGAATATTAATTTCAGTGAACAAACAGATCGAATTAAGGTCGCAAATCCTGGTATCCACCAGGGATAATTCATCAAATGCTGACATTAAAGGAGACGCTCCATAAACTGGTACTCAGGATAATGATGTCTGCGTTGTCTAAGTAACCCGATGTTGAACGGAAATAATCCGTGGAGCGTACTGGCATTAAGCACACACAATAACCCAAACTTGGTTCGAATTCGGATGGAGACAAAATTATTTTGCACCTCCACAGTGGTAAGGAACTCGATGACGAATCTTCTCAAATCCCTACAGGATGAGCAATTAGCTATGTGTAAGTAAGCGACGGATACTGGTGAGAAGGCATGAGGTTCATGATCGCTACGGAGAGTTAATCAGACGGTGCATGTATATGCTTTGGTAATAACGAGAGAACAGTGCTCATTTCCCAAAAATTGATTTGCATTCTGCCAAAGAAGCACAAATTCAAAATGTGAAGTGAACAAGCACGAATGGTAAAATCTCATGTTTCCGAGAATTGACACAGGCAATGACGCCAGCTCCACGTCTGTGACATGGAAGCAGATAACCTCTCAGAAGTTGTCGGCCTCCAAGCACATAAATAAATCCATCGTCCTAGTTTCGATGCAAGTAATCTGCTTTTAACACGATCATCTGTCGTTGGTTTTGCCCTCGGATACTTACCACAAATTTTGAAGCATGATTCTATTTACCAGCGGAGTGTAGATATACATGAGTTGGTGAACTAATGTTTGTGTACAGGGACTCGCCGTCGAACGAGTTGCACAGTTGTTTCTCTCCATTCCAGACAGATCAATCAACTAGACCTTCATTGCGCCACGACCCAATTTCAACGGTCAATTTGAATTTTATAGGCAAGAATCCGACTCGGTTGAGTACAGCGTGTTACGGGTTGCCGTGACAATGATTTACCAGCCGTAATTCCGCATCCCGATTTGATGGGCTATCAGGGTCTCGTCACTGAGAGTCGAACTGAAGTCTCCATTTTCCCATCGCGTTTGGAATTGAATAATCACGGACACTGAATGCGCAGATATTCGTGACTGAAACAGGTGCGTTCAGTTTGCAAACGTTTTGCCAGTTTGTGATCAGATGCAAAGTCAATGGGATTTTTCATGAAGGAAATGCTAAACAATGAAGAACCGGAAGTCGATTTCGAGGGGTTTCGCAAATAGAAGTAGTATGCCTGAGCGGCAATGACTGCAGTGAATATACTAGTGGCTCATGGACTGGTAAGTTTCAGCAGAGACAAATTTTCTGTTCATTCACAAAAGGACGTGCATGAAGAGCATCCACAGGAAATGAGACGAGGTTGTGAACATCCGATAGAAAGAGAAGCAAAATACTTTAAAGCAAACTATCATCGCTTATCAATCTCAGTTTTTGGAAACGGGAGGAAGTGCCCAATTTATCGACCTTCTTGAATACAGCAAATTGCCGGCAACGGAAATCGTGCATGACCAGCGATCTGGACTGAGTTGCCTCTTCAAATTATTTTATCAATACTCCAACAGTGATTCGTCATTCGTTAAGGGCTTACTACATCCCAGGAGCAAAGCAAAGGTCGTATTTAGCACATCAATTCATCAAGCGAGTGAGGTTTGGGAAATTTCTTCAATGAGCTCAGTGACATAATTCAACAGCTTTTGGTTCCTTTTTGATTCTGTCAATCCAGATTCGTAGGGAAACTATGCACAGTATAGTTCCGCGTGAATGTAACACAGATCGACGTCTGACTGCGACATGCAACAATTTCATTCAATCTTCGTCATCGTGCATGTGAAATATGATTGAATGCGTTAGAATGAATTAAAGAGAAACAAAGTGGAAACAAACAGTACCGACAATCTCAGAGAAACGTGTGGCTGAAGCCGAATATCTAACATGTGGGGCAAACAACCCCTGGTGAAAGCTTTTGCTAAGAAAACTCGACAGGCCGGTTCTTCAGTTTCTTATGCGTTGTAGATGCCATGTCCCAATTGAAAATAACACAGAACTGGTGGGAAGTAGGAATACTTCTGATCTCGGACAAACGACGAGAGCAATGTTATCTTCGACATGTTTTCATGCAGGCACACAACGTCCGGGGAGGATGAGACCATAGCTTTACTGTGATCAATAATGGTTAGTTCTGACATTGGAAATGGACTGCCATCATGTGCACCATCATCTGAATCGAATATTGCGATACTTACATGTATGTCTCCAACACGATATCTGATTTGACAATATCGTGCTTGTATTGTCTTTTCATAAAAACCGTTGCTTGAACCTGAATTCCGCTCCATCGTTTGCATATATCCGACATAGGCAAGTGATATTCTATGCTTTCGGCTGGCATTTCCGAAAGCTTTAAATACTGCCAACTAATTCCTTTCTTTTACAAACTTTGTTCCATCCTGCTCTCGATTTCCAGTTTGGTATAACGAGATCTACTACAACGGCGAAAATGTTGGTGTCTGGAATGAGGATCGTGTATGACACTCTTCTTACGCACAGAAAATGTACTCCCTCATTATCCGTTTTTCACTCCCTTATGTTTCCCCACATTATATAATTGGATGTTGTGTCTTTTCACTAAATCTTTCAATTTTCAATGTTTCCGTGCACTGAATGAATGTACTGTCAACATTTTCCAACCTACATTCAGTAAAAAATGCTTTCGGAATATCACCGGCTAATTACACGCTTCCGATTTGGCTGTCTGCAGACTGGTTGCGATACATCATAGTCCGTTTGAGCTTACACGTTCTGTCGGAAACATTAGTTACCATAAAGTCCTGGCTGGCATGAAAATCATGAGAACCATAGATAAAAAGAATAGCATTGCTCATGTGTTGCTTGGAGATAAATGATGTTCAATTGGATGCATTTTCTATTCTTTGTTGACTCCATAAATAGCCCCCATGTTTTCCTCAAAATGCTGCCTACCAGTCGGTTGAAACATGATTTCTTTCAAATCAAAATCGATCTTTTCCGTGTCTTCGAAATAGATTGCAATTAGTCAGTGTTCCCATGGGCAATTTTCCTCAACATTGGACTACATTTTCCTCATAGGTGTGAGTGAAGGGTGCTCTGAAGTAACTAATCCTCTCTTTTTGAGAGATTTTCTTGAATGAATCACCCTCCACAAATGCAATTTAATCGTCATCATAATGATGGCACTTGATCCAAATACTCCCATCACAAGAGAACGCTTTAAACGCCACAATATTTATATGATTTCAATGAAATCGTCCGTGTTAACTGATTCATCTCAATGTAGTGCGAAACCGAACTGGTACGACAATCACCACCTCCAGGATATGCTACTAACCGAACTCAGTGCACACGAATGGACCGTTCACCGCATCTCTCCTCTACTTACATCAGCGACCTATCAACCAGCTCACCCTGTCATCTGTTCAACTGTGCTCATGATGCTGCCCCCTCTCAAGCTGGTTCAAATAAAGATGATTTTCAAAGTTTTCCCAACAGCGTATCTTTTGTTTACTATTTCTCTGCACGAGCTGGTTTAAATTTCAACGCGTCTAAATCTTTTGAACGTCTGTTCTCTCTTTCGCCCTTTCGGTTAGCCTACACATCCGAAACGTCTTCCATCAACTCGAAAACGCTTACCAGTGTTGATTATGTGAAATACCTAGGAGTTGCTATTGATAAAACTCTACTTGTGTAAAGAATGTTCGCCGGAGACTATTAATTATCTACCGGGTGTGTTTCATGCCGCTAACCGAACTGTCGCTTTATCTATGTGATCAGCATTTATCAGCATGGGAGAAACTTGCAAGCAAAATGGTTTCAAACTGTACGCATCCTCTGCACAGCGGATTTTCAAAGTGTCGCTCTCATATTTCGACACGATCCGCTTTTCGTTCCATAGTCTCTAGAATGAATAACCAGAAGAACTCCACTGTCCTACATGCAGCACGCATTTTGACAAACCGTGACCGTGTTTAAACGAATTCCTAAGCAATCTAGCATAATATGCTCTGATCATTCCTAGACGAGTTATTTATCATATTTCTACAAGTTGACGAGTGTAAATTTTTCCTATTTTGTTTATTCACCCTCAAGCTTTTTGACTGAATTGTAAAAGGATTGATTGTATGCAAAAGTCTATGCAAGTCTATCCAATACAATACAATAAAAATTATAATTTGTTCCAGGGATTTGAGAACTTGTTCTTTTTCAAGTCGGGAAAAAATACAAAGATGCGATAGAATTTGAATGTGAGAATGCATGGGGTAACAAATTTAGTGACAAGTACACGATCTATTCTGAGTTTTCACAGACGAAAGAATAAGAAAAATTTGGGCACCTTGAGAAACGCAAATCGAACATGTTTTGTCCAATAAAGATTGTGGGTCAAATTCATTCAGAAATATCGGACACAATTTTTTTAAGAGTATATTTATTATTAATTGTTGGAGATGGAAAGTTCATGAATATGGATAGATACCGGGAACCGTTCTGAAATTGATAGGGAATGAACAAAAAGCCAATCACTGAGCTCGTCCAAATTATCTTGCCGATGACCAACACTACTCTCGGCTACGTGCGAACAATAAAAACAACGTCATTAACAAATTTTCACCCGACGAAACTGAAAAGAATCGATAGCATGTTAAGGCACAAAGCGAAAATAAATGGTGACGAACAGGCACCAAGAAAGACGTATGAAGTGATTGGAAGCAGTGTTGAATCATTCTCACTGGAAGAAGTGAACAGAGTCCGGTTTGTAAAAATAGTCACGGAAGACATTCAAAACATTTGCGTCAGTGCCGAGTTCGTGGCCGATCCGAAGACAGGTGCTGTCATCGGACAAGCCCAAAAGCTCCAGTCGGGCCAAAAAAGCTAAGCTATCATCAACAGAAGAAGTAACACACTGAACATTATAAATTATAGCATTAAGTGTAGACAGAGAAATTTTGCAAGCAAACTCCCACGGATTAGGGATTTGAATGTTATCTAAAATGCGATCGAGAAACAACTTTTCGAATATCCTCAAAGAAAACAACTGAAGAGCAAGCAATGGGTGCAAACTTGTCCGATCATTTCCTGACAATCGGTGTTATTCCAACGGATTGCCAACACTTCACGAAGGTTAGGGATATAAGACAAATAGTGAAATGGATGGATTATGGGGCGAGAAGATGAGACACACGTTTTCCGTAGTGCGAGCAAAAATAACTCGAATCTACATAATTTATTGATTTTAATTTTAAGTAAATTTCTTTTGGCTAAGTCTTCCTAAAATGGAGAAACCTCATTAGGAATAAGAAATGTAGGGGAAGTGAGCAAGTGACCAGAACATTTGGAGGACTGATGGTTGAGTTCTTGGAAGTTTTGGTTCATTTTTGTTTTTGAGTTGCTTAGTTTTTAAGAGTTTCCAAATCTCGTGGCTACTGCTGATACCAAGACATGTCTGCATGCAGTAAATCTAGTCACTTGATCTCATTTTTGATAGCTATTGTGAGGCTTTTGATGGTATGCAAAAAACTATCCTTGACGGTTGCTCGACGAGACCGTTTCACGCAGGGTGACGAAGAGCTGTCACGTCGAACATAATGTCTCATTAGAGCACAGGACATAAAAGAAATTCGGGTAACTAGCTAGAACTTCACAATGAAGATTGAAAAGTCAGTGAAGCCTACCAGATAACGATGCACACTTAATGTCACTTGAGGGCAGGCAATCCTTAGCCGCACTAGGGATGAGGAATATGGATCCGGCTAGTGAATTACATTTCCAGTAAACTTTGAAATGAGAAACTAAAGTGGTATGATCAGAGATTTCGGTGAGACTATGTTTGCGGACAGAGAACTTAGTGGGAAAACTAACTAAAGCATAAGCAACGAAAACATTGTTACGTGTGGGAAACTGCAAAAGATTGAGGAAAACAAAGAATGATGAGAAAGAAGCATGAAATATGTTAAGGTCACCGGCGGTGACGCACACTGAATGGTCAATGTAAGTAGTGAGATGGCTGGATACTCCATCCGTGAATTGTCTGAAATCATGTGTTTGAGTAACAGGAGAAATTCGAATATGAACAAAAACGATGTGGCAAAATACATAAAGACAACGTGGTTTGTATACGATATAATTTGAATTAATTTTAGAATTGACGAAATTGAATAATGCTTAAGATATTGCACATGATCTATGGCAAATGAACGTAATGATGCTGTCCCTTGTATTTCTCACATTTGAAGGACGGTTGCTCCTGCAAAAATCGTATCCTTCCCGGCGGAATTACATTGTTATTAATGTTGACGTCCAACCGATTTTATTGTGACAGAATAGCCCCAACAAGTCTAACCGCGTTTTGAAAAGCTAAAAGAGCTAGCTAACCAATCTTTCGCAAGAAGGATGGTAAGTTTGTAGATAAACTAGATGGTATAATAGGGATTCTGTTCAATGAATGATATTCCAGAACAGCTCTCCATCCCGCTCGGGGCTTTCTTTGGCGTTCGCGAGCATCAAGACGGAAGTATTCACATCAGTCTGAAATGAAATGTCCAAAATCAAGAAATTGGCATTCGATGGCCAAGCGGATAGGGTCGTTTCCTTTGGACATGAAGGTCGTGGGTTCGATCCTTCCCACCACTGGTCAACTTCCCCACTTGGCAGTCCTCCGCTGGCCGCGGCCCCATTCCTGAAAAATGGTGTGTATTGTTATTTCATTACTAAATGAAATAAAAGATCAAATGAATCAAGAAATTAAGTAGAACTGGTGCGAATCAGTAGCGAATTAAAATAAGGCTCAGTATAGGACATTTGTGTTTTAGGCTAACTCTAAAACGACAGTGAAGTGAAAATAAATAAATTCTGAGCAGCACATCCAATTTTCAAAGGCCCCGCTGAATATATGAGAATCGACACCAGTAACGGGAATTGAAGCAAATAAGGAATAAAGCGGAAGATAGTACGGAGGCGGTTTTATTACATAAATCAAATCCTCCAGGCGCACAGATTCAGACCGTACTTGTTGTTTGGATGCCCCGAACGTCTGTTCCCCGGGAGCACAATAACGATCATCTTGCACGTTTTCTCTCGTGTTTACGACCAAAATTAGCACCTTTTATCTTCTACTTAGAATTTCTTATCCCCTACTAAATGGCAATCACCACATGATAGTTGACGATTTTAATCATTTCGGCACCTAATCTTTCGCCTTTCTAACTGTCTCGTATAGCAGAAAACTTGGTTTCTCTCGTCAAAATATACATGCCATCGACCCAGGCAAATCTTCGCCTCAGCCATCACTCACCACCGTCTAAGATTCCTCTGCCGAGGAATTCGCCTAATAATTATTCTATCTCATGTGTTTTGTACCTCTGTTCATCAATCTTCAGCTGCGTTACTTTGTTTAGCACTATTCTATAAGTCGTCCATGATTTATGATGTCCGATGGGAACGACTCTCGTGTGCAGTGAGATGTTAAGTTTTCTCCATTTGTAATCACCAAGAAGACGAACACGTAAAAGTCCCAAGCTATTGGTGGTGTACCATCGTGATCAAACAGAGGTTGGGACCACTGCTGAAGGCTTGTTGGTTAGACAACTCCACGAGAGCAGTAACTGCAAAATTCCATGAAAATGTCTAAAACTTATTTAAGGTCAGTTTTCGCGTTAGCATCATTGAGTTGATTGCCAGTTTCAATCACCACAAACAGATTCTCTTTGTAACTCCTCTCATTTATCCTCCGAATCCAGTTTACTGGAATAATTCAGTAATGAAGACACTTGTAGACCAACTTTGCCCAACTGGATCGGATGGCATTTCACCTTCAGTGCGGAAGCAGGGATCTGATCATTTGTCCGAAAGCATGACGTGCCTTGTGAACTAATCCCGTAATCGCTATGCCACCCAACCATTCGCCTCCCTTCCCCACGAATACTCGGCACCATCTTTCGAACTGCGGAGCAAAGCGACTAAAGTCATGTTGCGAGAGTTCTTCGTCCGAAGGATACCACGTAAACTAGGTGAAAATGATTGCGAGGGTTGCTTCCACATGGTCCTGATTTTCTACCCACATTAGCCATCTTATCAGCACCTTAACGACTCACGTCCTAAACTACGCAGATGATGTTCCCACGCGTCAGGACACTTGGACTAATACTGATTTCGATAGGTGTAGAGCAGTTATGTCGGTTATTGATCTTTGATCCACTAAATCCTGCCTCAAATTAAGCCTATCCAACTATTAGAAGTGTTTATTCACTTCTGATCAATCGGTGCGCTCCATCAGTAGATGATGAATTATCCGTAATAGTTCTCTTTCTACAGTCCGATCAACCACCTATTTGGGCACCAAAATAAGCCGCAACTTCCGTTGGTTCTTACATACTCAACTGTGTACTGGAAAACTACGACCAATTTCTGACTTTTGGTTCCAATCCAAAATGATTCACATCAAACTTACGGAATTACGCTTGACTGACTGACTGGCTTTTGGACTAAACCACTCACTCACAGACCTCAGGTCATTCGGTCAACCTTGCGTCAGACTCGATATTCGTACTGAGTGATTCGCACTGAAGGTTTAAACCCGCTAAATTTAACATGGGCGACGTGTACGTTACCACTGTGCCGGCCAGTTGCTGACGAATTTTGCATCACACTACGACCCTTGACCATTCTGCTCAAACACAGATGTAAGCACTGAAATTGAGCTGGCTTTCCACAAATGGTTGCCTCATCCTCATTTTTGCACATGCATTAATGCCGGTGCAATAAAAGTTACTGCATCATTACTGACTGGTTATCATTTGTCACTGAGTGGAATTATTACTTACAATATTATTATTATTATTATTGCTATACAATGGTAAGTTTAGCGTTAATAATGACCACAATGATTATCTGTCTACATTCCAATCGTTATCGCTTTGGTCACAGTGGATTTTTCACACTTATAAACTACGGTTTAGATACACACACACACACACACACACACACACATACAAATCATCCTAATAGGCAAGTCGAACATTCTGTCCCTTTTTGCTTCCACATCTGTGTGTATATGTGTGTGCAGTGTGGTAGTAAGTTAGATTTGGCCGCAAAAATGTGCACTGTGTTGGCTAGGTGCATGACACTGGGTTTTCTCTCAATTGTATTATAACTGTTGGACTTCCCAAATGTACAGCTGATTGAACCATATAAATTGTTTTTCTGCTTAGATGTGTATGTATGCAGATTTTGTATGCGCTCATGACTGGCTTTTAGACAACAAGAATGTTGGTCATAATGCCACCCTGATGTGCGGACGACGTGTGCAAACGGTCCGCTTGCGTCCAAGCTATTGACGGTTTTCGCAATCTCAACTTGGGCTGCGATCAAATTTTTTTATCCATTTTACTGATCGCTTTATTATCTAGCAATTTAGTCAATTCGTTCACGTTCGATCTGTTAGCGATATGAATTGTTGAATGAATTCTTTCGTCCCAGTCCCCTCGCCCTATACGGACGGATCAGTACAAATACAATGTGAACAATGGCCCGCTTCGACTCGGTCCATGTGTGAACTTCTAACTGGCACGTTGATCTTTCTGCCGCGGAGTTCAAGTGTACCCCTTCCATAGCACGTGTTCAAACAAACAAGGATGTCGGAATTGATAACCTCTGTTTCGTACTGTTAATATCATTATTACTTTTGGCGGCATTTCATTGCTAAATAACGCAGTGTGTAGATGTTTGCTAGATCTAACACAATAATGTAGGTACTATTAATAAGACACCAGTTTTAGGCTATGTAATCTCCGAATCAGTTCAGTTCAGATCACTTCAGTTCTGCGTAAGTTCAGTTCAGTTCAGTACAGTACAGTGCATCTCAATTGTTTGATCACTAATTAGGTGTGTATAACTGTGAAAATATAACAGTGGTTACCAAAGGCTTTTTTCACTTCATATGCCCTCATGGGTTGACCTGGAATAATTATCCAACAGGGAGACTGTGAAAATCCACGGGCATCGAGGCCATTTCAACAAAGAGAGTAAAAGAATTTATATTGAATGTCATGGTGCCGCAACACTGGGATTCGAATTTTGGCTTAGAAGAGCAAGATGTGCCGTCGAGTCAGCATATCAACGAGCAGATTTCGATAGTGATAGAAAGTGGATGTATGAAACGGTTTGAGTTCGTGAATGTGAAACGACTCCCATTGTGGTTTACCAAAACATAGCTGAATACGTAAAGACCGGCGGAGGTTTCTGCTAATGGTGTTTTCTAAGTAATTCATATAGTCTGCACTGGAGGTACAGAAAGGAATGCTATTGATATTTATGCTGCCCATGGGAAAAATTGATTGCGATTGACTAAAGATGTATCCAGTCGGTCAACTTTCCCAACAGATAGCCCTTTCGGTGGTCGTGGCACTCTTCCCGAATGTGATTCACGTTGTCAGCTTAGTAACAACGGAAGTAAGATATAGCATAAAATATGAAAGCAGTTTGTGCAGCAGCAGAGGGCAAGGAACCTAGTCACAAATGGGAAAGATGGAGAAACTTAAGCAATTTCACTTCGACATTCCAAATGACAATGACTGTTCTAAACATTAAATTTGGCATATTTAGTACTTAATCATCCATCAAAGGATGCTTTAGCCAGCAAACATTAGAAGTCGCTGTCGGACTTTGGCATTACCTTGAGGTTTCTCCTAGCCCAGGTAACGGATCGAATTAGTTCAGTAACTTGCCATTACTCTCTTTATCGTCAGTTAAAAAGAAAAATCGGATCACCAGAAGTATCCATTCACCGTGATGTCGACTGCCAATGAAGTCATCAGATTCATTTCCTGCAGGAAAGTAGCCACGGTCGATGGAGCGCAGCCAAATGTGAAGTATGACCGACAATGGGATGAGAAATCGAATGCGGGACCTTCCGATTGAACTGACCACCTCTAGTCTCTAGACTAGCTTTCCTCAATCCTGTTGGCTTGAAATTAGTGGAACGACCAGTTCTATAAATTTTTCAGATAACTCTTACTCTCCACGCTCGGTCCCATCAGTTCGCTTAGAGGTAAAATCGGTGCACATTAGATATAGGTTCATCACCGGTTCATTTTGTTTGAAAGTCATTTAGCAGTAGAGTGCAGTGTCTACACAATGTTTTCCCGTATTATTTGTCATCCCGCGTCCGCTTCCATCGTTCTCATTTGCCCAGCAGATATGAACGCTTTGGTGCCCAACCTTAATTTTTCCAATTACTCATTGGCTACTCTCAACGATATCAGTATGACGTATTCGGAAAAAGTCAACAGGGTTATCGAGCCGCTCTGATGTGCGTCAGCGAACTCTGTCCCGTTATCTTTTACAACTTATATTGCGGATTTATCTGCTACCCCTCGTCTGCGTTTGTTTACATAGTCTGCCGCACTGCTAATTCCATTTCCATTTTTAGCCCACTGGAATTCATATGTACACACACACACATGAGCACACATACACAACAGTGGTGCTTCTGACTTCGTTCGCACAATCCCCATCATCTTGTCTAAATCTTATCCCGAGAACCATGCTGAGTCCAAATCACCCTGAATCATTCTCCACCTTCTTCCCACAACGCACACGATAAAGAGAAACTGATGAACAGAGTCAGTAATGTGACGCACTCATTTCTTATTCTCGAACCTTATCTATGGTTTCTACATATCCCAGCTGTTCGTCGCAACCTGCAGGGTTCTTCTTTCCAAGTGAGAAAGCAACGTCAGTTTTCTTTGATAAAGACAGTGATGGTGAGTTCTGCGTAGTAGTTTGTTCTCCCTAGTCTCCTTTGTTGGCCCCGTTATTCTTCGAGTTATGCTAAGGGCTGAGATTGAGTATCTAAAAGCTCAGTCAATTTTCTCTGATTTCTTTAAATGTTCGGACTAGCAACAAATGTGACGGACATATCAGTACTCGTTTGAAGTTTGTGTTCTTGTATTTTTGTTAATGCTGTTGCAACCGTGGATGGTGCTGACATCAAGGCGACTTGCCAGGGAGCCAAATAAAGCATGGTTGTGCCTTAGTGCCTGGATTTTCAAAACTAAGTTGCGCGCCTATTCTGTGAAATAAATAAACTATTTCTTGATAAAATGAAGAGGTGCATGAACTAATTAAACACGAAATATTCAGCATGACAGAATTTTTGCTTGACATTTAGAGACAATCAGACTTCCTGAAGAATGGGTATGCTTATCCGGATATCTTTTGTTTCGTAACGCGAATCAGCTTTTCGAAAAAGGTCCGTGGTCAGAAAAATCGGACTACTTAATCAATAATTCCGGCTTGGTAACAGCAGCCGCTGTCAGATGAAAACCTTTAAGATACATGAACTTGGCATCACCGCGACTCACCTCCCGAGAGTAGGAGCGCCAAACTCATACAGTCACTCTGTTCTCGTTATGAATGTGCAGTCCAAACGCGGAGAAACACCTCCATTGGTGTTAATTCAAAAGCATGTCCCGTGTGACCCCGAAAAGACCGAGCAGGTGCGTTCACGGCCTACCCCTACCCCCGCCAAGTAGGTCTGCAGCTTTCCGGGGTTCGCTTCATAGTACCACCGCCTCATTGCGAACTTCGCTACCATCACCGAGCACTTGACGAGACTTTCGCAGAAGACGGCTCCTTTTGTGTGGTCCAGCAGAAAACGGCGTTTGTTTAACGAACTTCGTGGTCGTCTGCACTCAGCACACATTTTGGCCTATCCTGATTTTTCACCTGCTACAGAAGCTTTTGTCCTGAACGCGAATGCCAGCAATTATGTCATCGGCGGTGTGCTATCTCAGCGTCAGGCTAACGGTGTCAAGAACGTGGTTTCTTTCGCTAGCCGAGCGTTGTTCGTACGTGAAAGGAACTACTTTGCCACAGGTAAGGAGAGGCCGGTTATAATTCACACAGTTCGCCATTTTTGCCCTGTTTACTGGGGAGACGGTCCTATGTTCGGACGGACCATGAGTTCCTGTTTTGGCTTTGGTCGTTTGGCGACCACGAAGACTAGATTGTTTGTTGGCGGGAAGCGTTGCGGGTGCATCAGTTTGACTGTTAACATCAAGCAGGAGGGCAACATGAAAATGTGGATGCGTTGTCATATTACCCTATTCTTGACCTCATGTGCTTCATCCCCGATTTTGGCAATGTCATTGTAAGCACCCGAGTTTTGCGAGTGGGCAGAGATTCAATCGACCGATGTCGATTTGCGCGTGGTTTAGGACTGCCTTATTCGGGGCCTGCCAGGGCCGACTGCTGCTGACATGGCTGGATCCAACTACCTCGTACCATTGTACATGGGCAATTTGGCCACAGCTGCGGCTAGCAAATGGTGTTCTGTTCCTCCAAATGGCCCGAGCTACCTTATCCGTATCATGGCTCCTCTGGCTGCTGTGGACGTCATCTAGCATCGCTTGCACGATGAATTGGGTCAATCCGGCCAAAGTAAACTGTGAGGCGTCGTCAGACGTTGCTTGTGGTAGACTTACATGTGTCTCGATTTTGCAAATCATCGTAATTCCTGCACCGACTGTGAACAGTTGAAAAGCTATCACTGTGTCATTTGCCTACCGTTACAAACACTTAAATCAGGGTTTCCTAACGAAATCGCCCAAACTGATCTCATGGGACCAATGCTGGTAACCAGGGCAGGGAACCGCCACTTCCTTGTAATGATCGAAAATTTCATGAAGTGGTGCGAAGCAATCCTGGTTCCGCTGCCGAACTATTGAACCTTTGCTAAGGTTATCTTTGTCCACTAAATTGCCCGCTGGGACGTACCTTATTAGCTTCATTCGAACCAGGGTTCCGCCTTTGAAAACTTGTTGTTGAGAAAGGTGTATCACATTCTGGGAATTGAGAAGACACCTAAACCTGCCTACCATCGAAAAGGAAATGGGTTAACTGTGGGCACAAACTTCAGCTCGAAGGTATTATTCGAGATCTTTATCAGCCGAGAGACGGTTGATCAATGGGATGGGTACTGCCACGCACAAGGCCACAATTCAGACGTCGACCGGACAGATTCCACACTGTATGGTAAATGGACATCAGATGCGCTTTGCGACGGACTCCCGTTTATCGCTGGTTTGCCCTGTCGGCCCCGCCATCCATACAGTGCCTGCAATGTAGGATTCATAGTAGCAAGTCCTCGGCAGGCAGCATTTGCGATTGGCACAGTGGAGACAGAAAGATTACTTCGACCGCCGACAGTCACCCAACTCGTTCGAATTCCATTTGTCTCATGGACCCCATTTCGCTGCAAGATATGCCTGCCCTTGGAATGAGCCATACTTCATTAATTGGCGCCTGAAGGATATCACCTACTGACTTCGCTCTGTCAGTGATCCCATTTTGTCGACTGTGATGCATGTCAGTTGGTTCAATCCACGTAATCAACAGCCAAGGCACGCAGTGGACAGCGGTCTCAGGAGAATGAGAGATTGCAGTGTATCGATGGTAATTAGGGATTCCGTCCAACTTATGCTCTCTTTTTCCTCCCCTTTTACCTTGCAGATGTAAATATGTGATCCGGGTACGAGCCAGAGAACATGCAGAAAGAAGACGGCCCGTGCCAGGAATGACTTATTTGACCGTATTGGTTACCCTAATTCCCCTGACTCGTGCATCTGTCCCGAACTTCGCCAGCGACGGTTTCTAAGCTCTGTCAGCATATCATCCATAAGCATCGTCCTTCAACTCCATGTTGTTCTTTGTATTGTGAGATTGCGCGTGCCCTGACCGACTTTTTCCTGTATATACTAGCAGTAGGAGAGTGAATGTTTTCATGAAATAATTCACCACCTGATATCATCGCTTAACTCACCATTAAGAAACCATAGAATCAAGCACATTTGCTTCATCCTTGTTACGAATGATCAGCAGTGCATGTGCACCACGTCCGAACAGAGACGCGAACCCGGGACGAATTATTAGCCACTACGCTACCGGGCTGGCGCTGAATGGCTTGTTGAATTTCATCATACTATGTTGCACTTATCCGTAAGTGTGCTTTCATTAACGCCCGTAGCTGTATTTTTAGACACTTGTATGACCCTTTCTATTGGCCTGTCATCGCGTGTCAACTCCGAATATAACCTGAACTATTCATTACACGCATACTTGGTGCAGGGGTTCAAAATTGTGAAAGTCCAGTTGCGCGATAACACAAAACGATCCCCATTGATTGCTTTTTGTTTGCCGGTAGTCAAACATGTCAAGTAATGAAAGCATAAAACGGTTTTAATGGATTCTGTTTAATCTGACGAAGCAAGAAATAAAAAATTCCATTTACCAAGTTAACTATTTAGGAACCTGTTTGTGATGAATGCTAAAGAATAAATTACTAAAAATGATCACATTCAGGAAATCAAATCCGCTCTCTCAGACCAATACTTGGATATTTTTTTACTAATGGTAATGATGTATAGATATTTTGGGATACGTTTAAAATACGAACAATACTACCATCAACAAATAATCCCCTAGTCAATGCAATTGTTAGCCGGTACACATACATGGAACACGATTGTGATAAATGACAACGCACAATTTTGATGCCATAGCACACGGACTACGCTAACAGCGCGGCGCTCAGTACCATTAAGATGCCACTTGTACGGTCGATACAATGCTCTTAAAGTGCACTCTGTAATCCGTGCATGGTGAATACTATTTCCCTGACTGTGTTGGTACTAGGCTCCAATGGGGTTGCGTATGTGGAAGAAAACTCACGTTTCAACTAATTTAGTTTTACGGGCGAAAAAAACACGTTAACCAGAATCACGAAAATCCGATCCCAAAGGGGGTCATTGTTGCCATCTCGCGTGATACGAGCATCGTTTTCCAATTTTCTTCCCTGCCAAGGTTGGTCCCTCCGTATCGACATCCGTCCGCAGTGGACAACCACGGTCTCGATGAAGTCGACTGCGATTGACTGCTTTTCAGTTGGGCATTCCTTGTAGGTGCCTGTCCTGAAAAATATGAGGTGAATAGCATGGGCTAAGTATTGCGAGCGAAGAGCAAGTGTATGGTGTAGGAGGATATACTTATCGGAAATTGACACGCGGTGAACGCAGACGAAGTCCATTTCTCCCTTTGAGGTTACAGCATTCATAGTTTGCCCATCCTCCGCAAATGGCGCATTCAACCCATAATATTTCTTTGTCGTTTTCAGCGTCCAAATTCACTTGTGGGTCATCGCGTCTACAAATGCCGCAAACGTCCGTCTTCATCGGTGACTCGATGCACTCGAGTTTTCTCCTTTCACATGAAATAATTCACCATGTGATATCATCACTCAACTCACCATAAAGAAACCATGTAAGCACTGTACAGCTGTTTCATCCTTGTTAGGAATCATCAGCAGTGCATATCCACCGCGCCCCAACTGGGACGCGAACCCGGGACGAACGATTGTGAGCCGAACGCCTTAGCCATTACGCTACCGGGCAGGCTCTGAACGGTTTGTTGAACTTCACCACATGAGCATGTTGCACCTATCCGTCACTGGTTTGCACGGTTACTGTCCGTTAGCTCACAGTGATCGACCCCTACTGATAGATGACTTCTCTGCAGGTAGCCTAAGTATGGCGAAGGCTTTGGATATGACCTACAGAGCTTGATTACTTGATACATTTTGCCTTGAACTCGGTATCTGACGGTTTTCATGGTTCGAGATCTATGAAAATGTAGTTGTTGTAGTGGATCATCGACAATCGTCATTTCCATTTCGTCACTCGTTTGGTGCACAATTGCTGGTTTACTTTTTGAAGACTTCATCGGTACATTTGGTGCACCGGATTTGCTCGGGATTGGTTCCCTTGCCCGGTGCACCTCTGACGGAAGTTCAGCCTTTTCTAACTTTCCCTTTACATTCTTTCACACATTCTTGTCTAGTACGTTAAGTACTTCGTCAGATTTATTATTGACGCATGGTAAACAGAAGTTCTGGAGGTAATCCATGATTTCGGGAATACATCTTACCATTTCTATCGATTTCAGCAACTACGATCCATCTAGAGTACGAAGTGCATTACCCGATTTTTGCGTGGCTTTATCAACTAACGCTAACCTCTTACGAGAGTTGCAGATGCTACAGTCACGGACAACCTTAGTCTTCTGACTGTTTATTCCCAAAGATGGGTAGTTATCGTTAACTACCCATCGTCCTGCATGTAACATCTCCAGGTCGTAGTTGATTATTACGGCAACAGCCATGATGTGACTGAATGCAACGGACCACTCGACGTGAAAGGCGCATGTGCATGCAGGATTTACATCTATGGTGGCATGCATGTCGCAAGATCTAGCACGCGCCATTCTCCAAGCTTTGTCTAGACGACTTACTGATTGTACGACGTTGCCGGAAATATGTTTCTTGACCGCGCAACGAGCACAAAACTTAGCTTACTTAGGTACTTGACTTACCTTCCCATATCAACTGTTACCTTAAAACATTCCACTAACTGTTTGCCTATCCTTCGTCTTTTATTTTCGTCTAAATTGTCTGTTCTTTCCAATGTTCTGTGGAAATATCAACCAGGACTGACCTGGCCGATAAATTATCCTTAAGGTGTTGATTCTCGACTTCATCTCAGTTGGTGGTAAACGTCACAAAGTTCTTGCACTTGTTCGTGCTGCACCTGGCCCAATGCTCATGATAGGGTAACTAAGACCTGCTTGGATAGGCCCTAGCTCCCGGGTAGTGGCTGCTGGTGGTTGCCAAGAATCGGTCAAATTCTGCCTGCCTAGACGTGAAAATTAAACGATGCAACCACTGATATACGCGGTGCTTATCTGTATCGGGCAGCCCTGTCAAAGCATTACACATCCGCCGCATATCCATCAAAATGTGGAAGCGACAGAAAATGATAACACTGTCAGCGAAAACTTCCCGGAATGTATTGTATTTTGCTAGATTGTGACCCATTACATGTTTACATTGGAGATATTCGGAATCATTTTTCTCATAGTTCTGATTAGTCTCAAGTAGTTTACATCACTCATGTTGGGCAGAATGTTATAGAAGACTAACCTACCAAGTTCACTTTCATCAGCAAACATAGAATGCCACAGTACATATGCACCAGAGTTCAACTGATACGTTGCATCAGGCAAATTAAGTTTATCGTAACGTCCCACCAGTAGCAAAACTGTTCGGGGAACACAAACCAAACATACCGCACCACATGTCGTCTTTGTTCAAGAACTTTAGCACATCCATATCACGTACTAATACTTATTTAACTCCTATCGCTTCACTCCTATCATCTTCCAACCTAGGGGCACTGAAGATCGGACGCGATAAACCGAAGATTGAATAGATCACGAGTGTAGATACAGGTCTCATCGTGACGTCACACTACGCCTGTGCAGTCGACTTCCTAGCACATAACAGATAAAGATGGTAGTTATGTTTCAGGCCACCGGAACGCAAAGTTCATCTTTTGGCTGTTCGAGTTCGCCGACGACTATGCACACAGCAGTTTTACCTGATAATATGGGAAACTGTTCGGAAATGAGAAAAAACTTCAATATCATCAATCAGAACGCCGGCCACGTCGAAGCGAGCTGCATGACCGCTGCCAGAGTGCAAATGGGATACACCATTGGTATCAAAACCCTATCTATCTATTTTGGGTGATTTAAAAAAGTACATCATTGTAAACTTTCCAAGATAAAAAGTACATGAAACAGCTGCATAAAATTGGTTTTACATTTTAAACCGCTTATCATAGTTCGCATGCACAAGGCCGATATCAACAATCATCAAACTGGACCGTATCCGACTATCTCTATTCCCCGGTGATTCTCAGTTCATCACTACCATAGACTTACTTTCTTTGCCTGATACGTGCCTCGGTGCATTTGAGATCACGTCTAGAAAACTATTGGCTCAATGATATTCACGACTACATTGATTCCAGGCGAACATCAGTCAACCATCTCCATGGTATGGGCTTCTCAGTGGACTAAGCTGCATCGAGTTATTTACACCAAATAGGTCACAAATAAGTCAATTCATGGATATCAGTGAGAATTGCTCCTGTATCCAAAATGAGGATTGGTTAATTTCATCTACCAACATTTACTTTCACTCTCCCAAAGGTATATGAAAATGTTATTCTAAAACTTTGTAAGTCATACCTCGAAAACTATGGCAATTATCAGTTTGTTAATCTCGGTGATCAACACGAAATGCTTTAGTCCACCTAGTAAGTGCCGTTTTAACTGTAATTAAAATCTGTGTTACTTTCTTTGTTCCCCAGTTTTTTTTATTTCCATGGGATTCTGAAGGCAGAGCTTGAAGCTTATATTACTTCATGATTGAATTCAGAAAAACGCATCGAAATAAGAAACAACAGAGTGAAAATGTAGGACTATCCATTAAAATTGAAAACCATGAACTGCTGTAAATCTCGCTCGATTTGAGTGCATCTCAGCGACCAGCTGATTGCCTCTATCACGGACCCACGATTGGCCATCTGTGTTCTCGCTGTTCTTGTGAAAAAAACTGGAATAGGCCTCAGTGGTGCCTCATGACTTCTGACAGACGGAAGAGATAAAAATCTCATCGCCAATCGGGATGAGTTCGTGAATGGACATACACAGCTGACTGCAGTCTGCGCTTAAAAGGTCCTTGGAATTAGATTCATATTTGATTTCTTTGACAAACTCGATCCCTTGCACTTGACCTCTGCTAGCCTGACATTTTGCCCGAGAGATCTAACCTCGGCTTTCCCTTCATTGCTTGAATTCTTAGTTATTCGTTTATCTCGTCCCATGGATGTACGGTGTTTGGGTGTTGCATGTCCATCGCTTCTTCTGGCACTTTCCTATTTTGATTAACTACATCTGAGAAGACGATACAAGTAGTCCGATTCAATATGCAACTATTTTTTCTTATTAGGAACCATCTATATTGCATATTCATTGCGTTAGGACTAGGATGCGAATACGGGAGATTCACTGTGAATCAACCACCGCAGTAACTATGTCGTATTGCACCAAGCCCCTGACAGCCAACCTGATTAACCTACTAGTTATAATGTTTGACACATAATTGTTCATCCCTGGTTCCAGTCCCAGCTCAAGTTGGACAGACATAAACTGGTGACGATACTCAACGTTGCTGGAACAGTCGCATTTTGTTTCGGCCGTTTTTTAACGAGGAGTTGGTTGTTGTTTCTGCCTGTTGAGTCCGGCCCACAATGCACGTTGACCACTGTGCTCTCTTGCTCAGTAAAACTTTATTTGGAATGTAGACAACGTGTTTCTCCCGGAATTTTAATCGAGAGGGAGAGAGGGATTTGAAGTCTGACAGGAGAATACCTCGGTATTCTGCGTTGAGGAATTCAGAGAGGACTAGAGAAGGATAGATTGTATGCATGTATTAATTGTAGTTGAAATGGTTATACTAATCTAGGTCAGCAGCACCAACACACGAATACGGGATTACCAATGTGCCCTGGATTGCCTTCAACCCGAGCTACACAGCCGACGATAATGAGATGCTCACTGCACCTGGAAAGCACGCTGGATGTTGTTTTGCAAATCATGCCTTCACACAGAAGATAAAAGAAATCCTGATTCCTACCTAAGAATCCTTCCAGTGGCATTCGAGGCATATTTAAACTTAATGATCACCGATGTTCACAGTTCCCATTGGTTGATTGAATATTCAGGCTGGGTGAACCTGCATCGTACTGCATCACGTGATTTGCACACAGACTTAACACACTGGAACACTTTAGATCATTTCACTGCATTTGGGCCATTTTTAGAGCAGAAATTCTGTCCTAAGTTATCCCAGTAACAAAGTGAACTGTTTCCGCTCATTCGTCGTTTGACTGAATATTTTACCTACATTAGGCAGTACGAATGTTCTACACTCTAGCGCACTATGAATGCCGTTATCCATGAGTTAAGCTAGTCCTGGGCACTTCAATCACTAATTGCTTGTCCCTCAAATGGTATCATGGTGTGACGCAATCCGTCCAACTGCATTAGGCTCCCACGCCATTCGACTATCAGAATAAAGCGCCACATTTCTTGCTGCTTTCCTCTGCGAGATCCATATGAAATATCGATCGGAGGTCTAATTTGACTTAAGTCTCACGCTTGTTCGTGATTCATTCTAAACCAATAATTGTATGAACGACAAATCAATGACCGGGGCTATTCCAAACATTTGCACACGGATTCTAAACAGACGTGTCTTTTATTACGGTCCAATTCCAATAGGCGGTAAAACCAAATAAAAATCCTACGGAGACTTACACATACAGAACCGGTTTCCATTAAACCTCGACGAATGACTCTGGTAAATGGGTGCACGAAACTCACAGATTATCGAAAGAGCAGACTAAATTAAGATTCAAACAACCCCTCGGATGAAAGTACCATTTGAAAATTTGATTGAATGAATTAGCTGTAACTGATATTGAGGTTTGGAATTGTCGTGGATTTGTGTAGTTGAGAAGGCGAACATTCCGTGTTGCTAGCCGATGACCGGATGTCTTGCAATATCCCCGCACACCCCGTTGTAAACCTCATTCTAGGGAGAAAATATTATCGTCCAGACTGAAAAATTTCACAATTTTCATTTTGTTCGACTAAGATTTATCAAATTAAAGTCCAATATTACTGTGCAAACTTGCCAAAATTATTAGTATCAAGTACTGAATGCAACAACTCGCTTGGAAATCAATAAGACTTGGAGTTTTGTAGGAAACGCTGAACATTGGATAAACAGCAAATTAACTCCAACGTCAGTCTTGTGGTAGATTCAGGTCGTTTTATCAAATCCACAAATCAACCACAGGTCCAAATGAGAGTAACACGGTTAACGGGGGATTCAAATAATTTGCCCACTGTTCCGAATCGAATCGGCAGGAAGAAAAGCTTAGTAGGAGATTTGAGTGAACGATGAAACAGCTAGTGCTTAAACGTTAACAATTTAAGGTCAGTTGTAGATTAGACAAAGGGGGAAAGTACATAGCTTTATCTTTTCACATTCCTGTCGTTGATGTCTCTTAATAACGAAGCAACAATCTAACATATCTTCAGGAAGGGAGTTACAGTCAACAGAGAAGCATTCAAATGATTAATTCAATGGGGATTGAGAGGTTTCGAACCCACGGAATTCCGGATGAAATACCGCGTTGTGGACCGCCTGACCAACGTATGCCACTGAACTAGAACGGAAACCGGGAACGTAGGAGGTTGAGACATGTAACGCCATAGGCATAATTCATAGTCCAAACCAGGTGTTGATTAAAACAACGACAGTCACATATTCGGCGAAGAAATATCAACAGGTTTCCAATTAGAATGGAATAACTTTTATACGTATTATCTTTGTTGAAAACATTGTTACGGAATTAGGGAATTTCTTTGTTCTTCGTTCAACATGAGGCCAATTTGCCCACGAGATTTCGCCTTGGACGTGACAGCACAAAGAAGTTCAGAAGGGACCTATGCTTAGCGCGGTAAAATTGGCTATCAGCACTAGAGTTTAACATTCACATAACACCCAACCGAATGTCGCTAAATTGATGGCCAAATTATGGTCAACTATGAGATTGGCAATTCGGTCACGCTACAGATCCGGTGTTTATGTTGTGTACTGCACGCGAATGCAAACATCCGCAACTGCTACAGATCTTCAAACCTATAAAAAGCACATTTTCTAGAGTTTGCTTTCACATAAAATCCCTTACGGTATAACTTGGCTTAGTCACGTAAATAAATACCAACACACTGATAATATTTTACAAGCTGCTTTTAAAATATTGAATAGCAGAGTAAGAAGATCAATACGGCCGGGTGTTAACATTTCACATTACTCGTCCCAACCGTTCAGGCAAACAGTCTTAGGGACTTGTATCGCAGCCAGTTGTCAATTACAGTTCACCTGACAAAATGGACTGAGGACTTTCACAACAGATGTCTGAGCACACATGCAGATTAAAACAACATCAGTTGAACAGACACACGTAATGAGGGTGTCATTTCGACTAGCGATGGGATGTTTCAAATCTAGACATCAAGCTCAGCGAGCAAAACCTCATGAAACTATTTTCAAGCTGTTGGTTAAATAGATGTCAGAAAACATAACGCACAGTTATCGATCGGGAAACATTGGATGACAACCGAACACGGACTTGACCTTATTTCATCTTTCGAACCATTGTTAGTGATTCAAGCTTTCAGGGGAGCTATGCTAATATGATTACCTAACCTAGCCGTTTCTAGAAGAACGCTATTATTATGGACTTGGCGTTCCCCATGATAATATCGAATGTCTGTTGAGAACAATTTAGTCCTTATACCCGTTCACTGAAGTGGATGTATGTATATTACTGAAAACTGGTGCTTTCTTATATAAGCAATTGAAAAGAGCAATACGAAATTCTAGCATCCCGCAGGATTGGTCATTTTTTGTTGTTCTTCTCAGTTGGATGTTTTCCCAAGCACTCAGCACTATGGAAGTGCGTCCAACCTCTGATGGAAGGAATGTCCTTTAGCACAAGCACATGAACCGAACTCCTCGATCACCAGTTCTGTCGGAAATCGAGCTACCAATCTAAAATGATCGAAAGTCATATGGAACAAAATACTAGTCCACTGCCCTTAACAGCTAGTCAACCCTCCGTTTCGCTATGCAGCCCAGCGGATTAATCGTTCCGATTGAATCCGCAAGATGGGATCCCCTCAGTCAACCCATCATCTCACTTTGGACAGCCGAGTATTGAGGAGTTACAGCGGATCCGTGGCTAATCCCGGTTGATTGAGATTCCGTCGGCGTTTTCAACAGTTCATGCAGGTGATGAACCGCACATAACTTCCATTTCTTTTCCCTTGGTTTAATATTGCTTTTCTCTTGCATCAGCCTTTCAGTTGAAATTGACTTATGATAACATACTGATACCGCTGGTGGGCCTATTTCAATCTGTGGACATATTCAACTTAATTGTAGAGGCTTTTCGAGTAGCAGATAACACTTGTTCAACTAGGCCAAAGAGGGATTCACAGCAAATGGTGCTCTGATATCTCTGTCGTTGGGTCAATATGGGAAGCAAACGGCTTAAAAATAGTTCCCTCTTTTCAAGTGAACCTAAAATTTGAACATCTGCATTTTAGGAACAGACAAAATATAACCAAGAACAAAATTCCCCGGGGGGGGTCCTGTCGGACATTGGTTTCATGTATCCCTTTGATCAAAGAGATGGATAGTCTTAATACAATACCACCTTGAGATCGTGGTGGTTTTTTACCTATATAGACCAGGTAAAGCTCTGATTTGGGAATGCTATCGGATTTCCTTCTACCCAGTCTAATTATTATTAATCAAGTGAACGGCAAATATACATTTCAGTCAAAGATTATGTAACTGTTCTACTGTCAAACTGTACGTAACCTCGCGATGACCGATAAGGACGACATTAAATGGAAGCTTCATATACATATGCTAATGGCCGTCGAATGAGAATGCTTTCGAATGTATATATGAAAGTCATTCACTGCGATCCGACACTGCATTTCATTTTATAAATCAACAAATAGCACGTCGCCAGGAGCTTTGTTCATGGGGCTAGTAGTTCATGTGACAACACATTAGCCATGCGCTTAGTTTATGCAAATCATGCACTCAACGGCCCGGACAAATACAAACACGAACGTATGTTGTAATCCTTGCCACTCAGCCACTGGTCTGACACCTGTATTTCTTTCGCGTTCGCTGTTGAGTCTTACTCGTTCCACTATTGTCATTCCAAATCCACAATGACCTGATCAGGAAAACAATCGTAAGGTTGCGATGTTACCAGGACCGATTCTGTTGACATTCCAGAGCCCTCCCATACAACACACACACACGCACACATACACATGTACAAAGTAGTATTAGGTATGAAAGAAAAATACACGCGCAACATTACTGATGCATCAGATTAACACTGAAGAATAAGTGTATTGGTATGTTATTGTACGACTTGTAACCAGGGCTGATGAGGGTAGAAAGTGGCATAATAAAGGAAGATGGGAATTTTTGAAATTCCCGCAGTCATCGATCTATGGTCTTATGCACACAAGTCGCTCGGTGACGGTGATGGGGTTGCTATCATCCATAAGTCCACTGGTCAATATGCTAAACTCGAGGTGAATGATTAATCGATGCTGAAAGGTGTCTATCTTGACATGAGTAAACTTGTTTCCTGTTTCAGTTTGCCGTTTTACTTGGTAATGAAATTGTATCGGAGAGACTGTTTGGTCTTCACCGATGATTCTCTCTTCTTTTTATTCCGTAGAATGCTAGAAAAGTACGATCGAACTCGCCAATCCTTAATTGTTTCCTCCTTTCAATAGTAGTCTGAACTGATATTTACTAAGTAGTATCGATTTTTGTCGTTTCCGACACAAATACACATCTACACTTGTCTCAACTCTTATTTTTCTTGTCCCAGGACGTCGCGATTGATATCTGCTTATTCTTCGTGGTTCGTGACTGGTACCTAACTTTATCGTTTTATTTATTATGAACAATAAAGGGTAAGCAATTGTTTAGCAAAATTTCCGTTCCACACGATATCCACATTCTCTCTTGTTCCTCGAGTTTAGAGGTGAAGTCAATGTTTCGCGGGTCAAGGGGGGGGAATTTTGCCAAAACAAATTGCAAAAATCAAATCGATCTTTCTAACTGGCTAAATTCTATGCTTATCATTGTCTTTATCATTAGCATAATTGACGTTATCATAATGAAGCGGTAAAGCAATTGAAATCCATTAAGATTCACAGTTTCAAATCTTGTTCGCGACTCCACGATACGAGCAATCCTTGTAACATGTCCAGAATGCCAAAATTACAATATGGGCAAACCCACTTTTAAGTTTTATGGAAGAATCAACTGGCGGGGTGTCCTCCATGGGGTCAAGCCAACTGAGGACTTCAATGATAGTGCACATGTGATGTTCGTCAATATTAACCCATCCAAGTTCAGTGATCGATATTCAATGACATTTCCGTCACAACAGCATGCAGTGAATCCGAATTACGAAATTACGAATAACGTACAGCGGTACAATTCACGGTTCACTTTCCGTTCATTTTGATACTTCGCTTGACTTTTCGCGGATCTTCAAACCCTTTGTCTGTACAATCGTTCTGTAATCAATAAGATCTCAATAATGGCACTACCCAACATTTTAAAACCAACTCGAGGGCTTTCTCTTAAATAGGCCATCTGTGTGATTCAGTTCTGGGCAGAGCATAGTATTTACTACTATGGATTTCATTTCCAATCAGTGGCTTCCTACTGTAATACCAGAGAGGGTACGTCCTTGTGGACTGTTATGTCGTTTACCAACTTGGTCTAATTCTTCGTAAAATTTCCCAATCTGACATGGAATACAGAAACGGCTGCTTTTTAACGGAATATCTTATATCAATGTTCAAAAACGTGGTTCACCAATATCAATGTATTTTGGAAGTCCAATACACTTCATTTCTGCGTATCAATTGCCACACATGAATAAAATCAAATCCAATCAGCTGATCTTCGTGTTTTGTACTCCATTTATCAATGAAATAGCAATGCTTATTGTTTTCAAGGAGGAAACCACGGCTGACAGCAGCGGGCTGTCACGTGGGGAAGTTGACCGGCAGTGGGTGAATTCGAACCCGCTGTGTTCATTCCCAAGTGCCATTACCTTATTCGCTTGACCACATTGGACTACCTAGTGGATTTGTTCTATTAAATTAGCAAATCTCCAGTGGACTCAGATTTGACTACCGGTTCACGTTAATGGACACGCCAATTCACACTGACGGTCTCCATTGGGCAGGGAGTGGGCCCGGTACTTGTGTTTACTACAAACGAGGTAACAACTAAAGTAGGAAAACGACGATACTAATGAAAATAATGATAGCAGTTGTGGTAGCTGAATGAATTTCCAAAGCAGTCTCCTCTGTACCTTTGCTCATCAAGAATGAATGATTTGAGGTGTTCCTGGAGTTGTTGGAAAGCTAGTTTATCGCAAAACACGTGATTTTTGTACGCATTAATTATAGACTAATGCGTGGAAGTCACCGGCAATTTAGGACTACATATGCTGTACCTGCCTGACGTATTACGAGTGCCTCTAGAAGGATTTCGTAGGATTCGTTGAAATCGTTTTCATTTCAATGACATTATCGCTTCGGCTGGTGAGGAAACATTTATCATCTAGACACCAAGCTCAGTAATCAGGATCCCAGGAAAAACAGTGGTTCTTCTCATTACTGGACTTATCTTCAAACCCCAGTTTTCAGTTTGCTTTTACCATAGAGTTAAAAATATCAACTTTATGGTTTAATTCTGTAAATCATAAACACACAAATATATCACACATGTGCACGCACACGCATGCACCATGGAAGCTCTGTACAGCTGTTTCATCCTTGTTAGGAATCATCAGCAGTGCATATCCACCGCGCCCGAACTGGGACGCAAACCCGGGACGAACGAATTTTCAGTCGAATGCCTCACGCATTACGCTACCGGGTAGGCTCTGAACGATTTGTTGAACTTCACCTATCCGTCACTAGGTTTGCACGGTTACTGTCCGTATTACCTCACAGTGATCGGACCCCTAGACTGATAGATGAACGTTCTTTGCAGGTAGCCTAAGTACGACAGAAGGCCTTTGGATATGACTACAAGAGCTCTGATTACGTTAGGTACATGTTAAGTAGTAGGGAGATTGAATGTTTTTACATGAAATAAGTTCACCATGTGATTATATCACTCACTCAACCATAAGAAACCATGGAGACTGTACAGCTGTTTCATCCTTGTTAGAATCATCAGCAGGTGCTACTCTCTCTGCCCCAAACTGGGACGCGAACCCGGACGAAAACGATTGTGGAGTCGAACGCCTTAGCCATTACGCTACCGGGCAGGCTCTGAACGTTTGTTGAACTTCACCATACGATGATATTGCACCTGTCCCTCAGTGATTTGCACGACCACGGGCAGCTAGCGCACACCATTCGACCCCTACTGATAGATGACTTCTCTGCAGGTAGCCTAAGTATGGCGAAGGCTTTGGATATGACCTACAGAGCTTCATCACTTGGTATATGTTAGTAGTAGGAGACTGAATATTTTCATAGAATACTTCACTCGAAATCATTCGTCCGGGGTTCGCGTGCTAGTTTGGGCGTGGTGGATATGCAATCCTGACGATTCCTGACAAGGATGAAACAGCTGTACAGTATTCCATGGTTTCATAAAGGTCATTTCAGCGATGATATCACATGGTGAATTAATTCATGAAAACATTCAATCTTCTACTACTAATATGTACCAAGTTTCCATTTGTTAGGTATCTAGACGATCGATGTGATAACCGATAACCAATCAGCCTTGCGAGTTAGATTGTATTCCGGCCCCTCGTGACCCGAACTAATTTCGTAAACTGGCCCGAGAACATACGCATACGCATACACACACACACATACACATACACAGACCAACCTAAACGACTCTTGGACGGCATGCTCGACCTGGTCCCATCATCTGGTGCCAGTGGCTCTCGGTAAATAGAAGTAGGATTATTGTTCTTAGCGCTCTTGTTAAATTCAACACAAACGCCGCATGCGGATTGTATCGTATTGATTTGTTGCACAACTGCTTGTGTGCATCTAAACATGGTAGTTCATTTAGCTAATTGGACAATCGACTAGTGTACTACTGGTTCAGCGAGAAATACGCAAAAGAATGGCACATTTGACACACACACACACACACACACACACACACAAGCAGGCACGCATACAAAAACACGGATACAACATATAATGTCACAATAACGGGTGATTTTTCATCTAAGTACTGGCTTCATACTCATACATTTTGTTTCAATTATGACAACAGAAATGAATTAGTAGAGTTACCTGCCGGAAAAAAATATCAAGCGTGCACAAAAGAAGTGAACCCGATTGACCCATCATCGATCGATCGTCTGATTGATCGATTGTTTGACCTGGAAACAGTTGTACTTTTGAAGTATCTGTATGAGCTGTTTTTCATTGGATTCATTGATCACAACCAATGTTACTAACATTTGGAATTGTAAACCTTCCTTATACGCCTCACTTTACGGGGATAGACCATTTGATTGTTCGAGATTCTGGTAAGTCACTTCGACGGAAATTTAATCAAACAGTTCAGTTCCTTCCTCCCCCCCCCTATTCTCGTTTGTCACAATTTAGTTCTCGATTAATCGGATTTTGTTCGTATCTTTCATCTTTGTAGTATTCCAAGCCCAAATTTATGATCCGTTCATGATCAGAGCCGCGTCCGTGTTCCGGCAATGTAGTGTTTAGACCAAACCGAACGACTTTTTAGCCGTTCCGTAAAGTTATGAATTTTATGGTTTATGTGTCCAAATTACGTCATTCAGCCCATCACAACAGTGATCCGCGAAAGCAAGTTCCTGATAGACGGTAAACAAATCTGGTAAACTGCATAGGCCACAAAGACAAATATCAGACATTGATAACTGTTTAGGCTTCCACATTCAGATAGCATCATGTCCAAACGCTTAGGATCATCGACAGACGAACGAAGCAAGCAGGCATTTATATGATTCCTTTTGGTTGAGCAATCACACGGTTGGATGACTGTGTTCCAATGAAGAATAGATTTGGCATTACCCGTGTTTGACTAACAATTACCGTGAAACCAGAACAACAGGATGGATAAAATTGGCCCGCCGTTCTTTTGATCGTCTGTTCTTCTTTGACTTTGGGTGTTCCTTGATCAACTGTTGCCCGGGTTTCATTGTTGAGGTCTTTCACACTATTTATCAATATATCTCATACCTGTGTCAAACGGGAGGAAAATTTGCGTTGATCGTCCTGTGTTAGTGCATCAGGCCCAATCAAAATAGGCCGCCTGAATTCTAAAGAGCTTTGGTGTTTAGTTCGATACAGAATCAAGTCACCCCATCACGTGATTTTGAATTAGACTAGCAAGAAATTGCTGACTTACCTTGAGGTCAGTAGCTATCCGTTCTCGCGCGCATATCTCCTCTTATCAGTAAAATCTAAAAGAGAGTACTCAAAGGAGTTTGATTCTATTGGGTTTCTGTGTGTGCATTCGCGTCTGTGAGCACACGTGTGTGTGTACCAGTTTGCTTCCCAATAATGACACTGTTTTATCACCCAGATAAACAAAAAGCTATAATTATCCCATTGTGGAAAACATTCCTGCTGGTTGACAGCAGTTTCACATCCCACAGTCCATCAATCACCAAAGCGGACGTGAGAGTGAGTGAGGACGCACCACCTGAGAATAGAACCTTCTCTTAATTTGGTTAACCTGACGTAACGAGGATTTCTATTTTTGGAGTGGGGCGACGATGCAGGCTTGGTGTTGAGGGGACACACACCAAGTGGTCCGGTCACAAACGCAATAGGAGGTCTCGTGTAAGAATGTTGTGGCGGTAAAAGGTAACAAAACTATCTCGAGAACCTTGCTTTTGCATGGGTGTCTTTGTGCGTGTGTGTGTATGTGTATGTATATGTGTATGTTCAACCCAGTTCGGGACATCCAAATTCGAGACCTTGTCACATATAAACCCTTCAACGTGCGACGAGTGCTAATGTTTGATTAATTTGAAACCGATTTTATTTCCCGTACGTGTTTTCGGCTGCCGTAGATCTCGGTTTTACGGTCCGTGTCAGACAACTAGGGCAAGTGGATGAGTGAGTAGGGGAAGAGGCCTTTGAACTTGTGTGTGTGTGTGTGTGTGTGTGCATTCGTGATGTGTTTAGGGGATCCATGTGCTGATCAGGTCATCATGGGATGTTTCTTGTGGTGTCAAATAATTCATGACCTGTCAACATTCACGATTTAATGATCATCTCGACAGAGCAAATCACGGTGATGTGACACGCACGAGTTCCATTGCTGTTGGAACTGGGAAGTCGTGGATCAGACGGGAGACCGTCAAACAAAATTCTCGCGGAACGTGCTATTCACCTACTCGGATAGCGAATTTCCACGACCGGGAATAGCCTTCTAATATCAACCAATTTTTCATTTGCCGTTCTTTATATAGTCACATTGTACGAAGTTCAGTTAGTTGTTTATTTTCGGCTACACGTTCGTTATATTTAGTCACGAAGACCAATTTGGTACCACGCTGCCTGTGGATCTCTTATATCATGTATCCACCCACGTGAGAACGAGATATCAGGTAATCTGACCTACGATCCTCTGACCATGATCGAAAGGGTCGAAGATATTTAACTGAACTCAGCGAAAACGGCACCGAGATGATTGCTGTTCATTTCGCTGTCAAACAAATCACCAAATATGTGGGATTAGCCAAGATGACCTTCGACCATTTTATATTTTCCCAGTACCGATCAATCACAGTGTTTGTGACTGGTAAACGCATCTAGTCCTGCCAGCCGAAGTTCACTGTTTGGTTTGCCTCGGACCCAAGTTTGGTGCCATGAGCGTCGACTGGACAGTGTCACAAAAATTTTACACATTGCCAGTCGCGAGAGATGTCGACAAAACAAACACCTTTTTCCATTGATTCATTATCGTTCTATCGGGCTATATATCAATTACGACCAATAACAACAAGGATATGGGGAAACGAGGAGGAGGATTGTAGTAGATGAGTCCAGATGGGGAACAGTTCAAAGTGGATGGGGACATGATTCGAGCCCAAAATTGTCCCCACTTTCCGTTGTTGAATCATCCATCCTAAGTTCGCATCGTTGACATCTAACGTGAAACCAACACCTTTTGCTCTCTCTCTCTCTCGTTCTCTCGCTCTCGGTTTTAACACCACATCCAATTTTCTAACCCAAAAGTGCGTGGTCCAGTATGACTTTCAGGTAGTATATTTGTCTCCAATGTACCAACCACGAAACAGTTTTACGTTCCCCTTATGCGTAGAATGATTAGTGGAATTTAATCTTCCCTCCCCCACGTGATTGTCGAAATGAAGTGTAAAGGCCAATATTTCGTTAAAATTGGTGTCCAACATAGGTGATCTCTCTACTTATTAGTTGAGCACTATTTCTGATGTACAAGCGAGAGGACAAATGTTCTTTCTTTCAAACACGGATAGGTAAGGTTTATCTTGTTGATCAAATATCCCGCGCTCATTTCAAGATCCAGTCAACAGCAATGGTGCTTGTTTTAAAATCTTACTATCACTGTAGATAATTCTAACTACCACAATCGGCCGTCCCCATCCCGGTTCAGTTCCACCCTGGGTGCTCAACTAAAAAACGATCAAATGGTCTCAGGTCGAAATTCAATGGCCGACTGCATCCCGTTTTTTTGGACTTTCCATTTTCCCGCAATCTCTCTTGCTCTCCTCTAAACATGTCACTAAAGTCAGACCAATTTGGTCCGGAACCAGTACTTCCGACCTAGCTCCCAGTCCATCAGATCCCTAGACCCATGGATTCATCCGCCCGATCCCAATGGGGTTGGCAGTCTCTTTATCCTATTTTCCCGAACATATGCCTGATGCTTGACTCATCATTCCTGAAACACGCGGTCTTGCAGCTTTGGCAGCACCAATGTTCGGATTTCGGGGCGACGTTTGCGAGGGACATCATCCACGGCGGAAATACATTCACCAGACCAGACAGAATCGTCTCCTAGACAATAAAAAATCGGCTCCGCTTTGCCTATGGCAGTTTTTATTTGTCAACACATTTGATTTGTTTGAAATCATAAAAGATGTCGAGATCCGGTGTGTAGTGACTTCACTTCTTGACTCGCAAGTCGTTTTCTCCGACATGTCGACAGCTTTCAGGTGTTTAGACTTGGTCTTTGGTAATTATTTTGTAAAAAAGAACTGGCACTTTCGTGTACGTGTAACCATCGTCGGCCGACGAACTGTGCCTCGAGCTTTTTCACGAGCTCCGGTTCACCATTTCGAGGCTGCCTGAGCCTCGTATTATCAGTCTGTCCAAAACGCCGGCGATCCCATCTAAAATAAATCTCATCGGTTAGTGACTCCGTACTGCCGGTGATGAACTTTTTCACCCCCTTCCAGGTACGATTATAATTTTACGCGGTCCACTCTACAATTTGCTGGGCGAAAATCGTAAGATATTTGAGGGATACTCAAATTGAATTAAAAGTACGGATTGTGGTCAACTTTGTCCTCACGGCGCGAGATTGCGCAAAGGTTATACACTGGAAGGACGTGACACACCTGTACAGGTTACAGATTCCGGGGACAGTCGGTAATCTGTTGCCCTGAACGATCTCTACTCGTCTTCTCGTTCACTGTTGAATTTCAGTACACATCTGAAGAGTAAACTTGCAGGGCATTTTGGACCATCTGATATGTGTGATCCGTTTCATCATTCGATTAGATGTTCTGATTCGTCACATTGTCCAGCTGTTGCGTACAGCGGCTAATGTGATGTTTTTGCACGATGTCAACGTGTCTGCACATTTTGTTTTGGTCGTGTGAAAATTTTGTCTTTGCTGTCTTCCAAGGTGCTCCCAACGCGGTCTGAACGGGCCACGGCAACTATATCGTTTAAGGTCGGTTTGACCCGTAACTTAATCGATCGTTTGAATGAGACCAACCAATTCCATTTATGACGAATCATTTTGACATTGCTAAATAATTTTACTCGTAAAGTGAGAAAGGGCACCAGCATAGTTGATAGAGCCAAACCAACAGTAAACTCTGCTAACCCATTTTCTGACCTCAAATCTGCTTTCTACCCAAATAACCTTGGCACACCGTGTCCTACCGGTCTACTATTCTTTTCATGTATTCGGGTCGTACATGTACTGGAGGTAGGACAGGCAGATAGTTTCATTTCATGTCTACATAACATATTTGATGTAGTATGCAGTGTGGACCTGATTAAGAGACATAGCCAAACCAATCAGATCGGAAACTGTACCAAGCAACTCTGCTGTGTTCTATGCTCAAATTGACTGACACTTCTTATCGGGAATATTGGGCAGCATTCGTATTACAAAAACTGTTGAGTAAAACTATGAATAGGTTTAGCGTTCGTCAAGCCATTTCGTTTCCGATTCGGTGCAATAAATAATACCTTCCGTATTATCGGGTAGGATTATCGATTCAGTACAAGTTCTTCCGGATTATCTATCTTCAGGGTAGCTGAGTTCTCGGCCCGATTTTTTCCTGGCCAGTAAGGGTTTCTTTATGATCACGAAGGATCACGAAGGTAAAAATCTCATCACTCCACCCAATAATTTATTTGTGTCATCAGTATCATCAGAGTTTTACAACTTGGAAATTCAGTCGTCGACACGAGTTTGAAAGAGCCGGAAGATAGTTCTTAAAGTGTGAGCATAGGACACTTAGCCCCCTTACTGCATGTCACCAATGAAATGGATGTTACTGTCAAACGAGGGACGACTAAGCCTGGCCTAAATCAACGCCGTTTTCATACTAATTTCAGCATTTATCCGGTGGGAAATTTCGGATTTGCGCACAGACACATCGTACACATAGGAGTAAGGAAGCAAAAATACTCTTGTTTGAGATACTCGAGCTTTAGATCTTCCCCACAAGACAATTCTGACAAGATCTTGAGATTGGACTATCAAGGAATCTTGCTGAAACTGCGAAATAGCTTGAAAACTGGTACAAAAGAGCAGACTGAATTGGGTGTAAATCGTTGCTAAATTCATTCCATTCAATGCGGAAGTTTGGCACAAAGATATTTTTTTATTTTTTTTTTTGAGCGACGAAAGTAGTTGATTTTAATCGTCATGGGTTCTACAAAAACATACATCATTTCTGGGAGGGAACTACAGTCAACCAGTAGCTACCAAATAGAGGAATTGACTGACTATGCGAGGAACTTACTTCGGGGTGTTAACATTCGAACAAAATGATCGCTGTCGATACGTCAAAGTCGCTTCCCTCTTAGTTCCCTTGGAGGTGGATAACACTTATTCTGCGACCTCGCAAGAAGTGACGATAATAAACGGAACCCTGACGTTAGGATGTTGGATTTTGGGATCATATTGCTTAGACATGGTTGGTTGAATATGTGAACAGAGAGAAATTCTCCTCTGCTGGTGGTGTTCGCTTGTGTTTGGTCAACGGGAGATGTGTTCATTTCTTTCACAGAACAGAACTGAATACACGGAGGCAGGGATTGTGAAGTAGGCTATGTTGTACTCATTAGTGGAACCACTTTTGATTCGTTAAGACCGTAAATGAATGATGAATTCATGTATGAAACAATCGACTAGACATGAGGTGACATGCGAATACAGGGTACGCATAGTTGACTAACGGCAACAAATGCGAAATCGGTTTCGTGTTTCCCGGAGAAATTTTGTTCATCCACCCGTTTTGCAAAGTGATCTTCGGAAACATTTCCGCGATAGACGCGGAAATGTTTCTTTTCAACTCAGTCAACCCCGCTCAATCTTGTCGTGTTAGGGTACGAACAGAACAGGCGGCAGCCAGACGGGTGAGGTCGCGGCGTTTGGACGTGGAGGTCCCGGGTTCGAGTCCTCCCGCCGCCGGTCAACTTCCCCACTTGATAGCCCTCTGTTGGCCAAGGCCGCCTTCCTGAGAAAATGATGCACATTGTTATTTCATTAATAAATGAAGCAAAAGATAAAACGATAAAACGATAAAACGATAAGAAAGCAATGCACCATACGTTCATCAAAAGTACAAAACTGTCCGAGAAAATAATAGGCAGCTGATGACATTTCTCAACGAAAATTTCAATCGAATGTCCCAGATAAACTGCCTTGAAGAAGATTATTCACGATAATCGAGAAGTTACCTCAATGCAGTTTTCGCCAAGATGGCTATATTTTAATGTATTCATAATCAAATACAAATAAATTAACTTGTTCCTATTAGTGGAATTTGTCTGAAACGAACATCGACTTATAATTGAAGGTGGGATAATATTGTTTAATAAAAATAAACACATTTAAGTAGGCCCTAGTCGAAACAAGTGATTTAGGATACAAGTTTCATGTCCTTATTCCATACGGTTGTGCGAGCTGCCCGGACACGTGAACACAATGAAAAAAAATGAAATACCCACTGCTTAGCTTCAGCCAATTCAATCCAACTGCTAACACCCAGAACACGAAAGACGAAAACAAAACAACTAGAACCCAGCATTTGTAAAAAAATGTTTCACAGGTAACATTTTTCATGTTGTCAGCTCACCCACAATCTAGGCTGTGTTGGAACTCAGTCTATAGCAACTCACAACAAGATCACATTGGCCGAAGTTCTCACAACACTCAGACACTTAAACTATTGACTCGGTATCCGAGATAGGGTCTTTTGCTGGACAGAATGTCCACAACGATTGGATCTCGACTGACGATGAAATATATGCTTTTTAAATCATAACTTTGGTGGTTATAATGCTTAGGAAAATCGTCAGCCTGAGTTGCAAGACACACGGTTATTCGATAGTACTCAAAACATTCTCAAATGTGGAACGTTCACTATGAGAGTCAATTTCCACCCCAACGCTTTGTATTGTGTCTCAGTTTTCTTTATACACTTCGGCGAAAACCGTTCACTTGTCCGCTCTTCGCCCTAGTCTTAAACACGAGAACAACCTGAAGCTCCAGCGCTATCCTGCAGTAGGGTATCAATCTTCTATGGTAGCATTCAGCCATCTGGATCCCGCATTAGGATTTCATATGCATAAATTTGTAGACTAAGCTTCGCGTTTTTGCCCCTAACTGGTATTTCCAATGCCGAAATGCTGTAAATTGAGATATTCTTCTATTTGAATGTTCGTAGCATTCGCACTCCCGTTGAGAAACATTTGCTGACCCTGAAATGATCGTTTTGCGAACCTTTCTTGGTTGTCCGTTGTTTATTTTCTGTATCGCACAAGTGCTGCATATGGGAATAACTTTCCATTATGCAGCATTCCCGTGTGTGATTGTTTGGCTTTCCAAACGCACAACACAGTGTCCGATCATGTGTCTGCTTGTTCTATGGTTGATCAACAAAAATAGTGTTCAAGGGTCACGGGATGTCCTAGACCACGACCAGGTAGTACTTGATGAGTCTCTACCACTGCTATCAATTTCTTCAAGGAGTGATGAAACGGTTGAACTCGTTGCCTGCCGACACGATGAAAGAGAAAAGCGAAAAACCGTCATGGCGAAAGTTAGTAAATTGCGCGGTAAATTGCTGACAAATGTCCTACTTGTTGTCCTTGCCATATATTCGAAGGCGGCAAGGCCCACGGGAAGCTAGTCTCGGTGACACTGTTGCGTAATCGAAATGGAGAATAAACGACAACTGAACCAGTTGAAGCCCGGTGGCACAAACTTCGAACATTTCAATGCTTCGCTTCCCATCGACTACGACCTATTGCCAAAAAGATAAGATACCGTGTTGTCCACGTCAGGTATTGTCATAGTAGTATAAGTAGCACGTTTGCCGCATACAAATGCGTACTCAATATTTCTAACTATACTTCGTAACATTCCATGCCAGACAGAATACTCCGACCTACGCATACCATCAAATTGGCTGAATGCTAACAGGCTATGGTGTGAGCCAGTCTGTGGTTAATCTTTAACAACGAATAGACTAGTTAAAAATTAACGTATGTTGCAAGTGGTAAAAACGACCGAGCTCTTTAACTAACGTGCACATTATGCCTACCAATAGCAAGCACTCAGTCACGAAGTGGAGACAGTCAAAACCGAGAGTCTGACGACCTTTTAATAACATTATTTAATTACTAGTGATGGTTATGTTCACATTACGAATAATTATATCCCATTAAGTCATTTTTTGAAGCTGATTTCTGGGAATGAGAAAAATAATTAAAAATTATTGTGGAAATAGTTGTGGTAAGATACCGGCTGTGGACTCTTCGGTCTTTGCAACAGGCTCATCAAAACCGAACGGTCACAATGTTACAGTTTGGCCTCGTGTGTCACGCAGCGATGATACAACAGACACTGGAATTCTCTACGCCCGGGTGCGAGCCCGGCAAAAAAGGCCGATGTGTTGTTAACGTTTGGATCACTCGAATCGTGTGTTTCAAACAAAACCCTTGACAATTCAGTTTACCGTATTAGTTAATAGATAAGATCGTTCGAATTAATCAGGTGATAATAATCCAATCCGCTAGTACCCGTGAATTCGACTTTTTGACCAATACAAAATATCAATGTTGTGTGCTTTACTGATTACTTGTTCCAGAGTAAGGACCTATTTATCAATTATTTTTTTTTGAAACTGCACTGTACGCAGCATGCATTCCGATCGTTTCACTCGAGGTCGGCTAACATTCGAGTGTGTGTATACAATGTGGTCCAATCTGGAAAGATGTGCATTTACAGACTGGGTTGAATTATTCAGACTCGCCAGTCCGAATACACCAGGTGTTCAGATTTCTAGCCACGAGAACTACGGTTGTGCATGATAAGTTGGCAATTAAAAATTACGGATTCCTTTGGTAGTCGTTTCTTCCCTTATCGTCAACATCCGAGTTAGCACCGGTAGGAACTCTCAACTGAGGGTGGCAATTTCTCCCTACCTTGTGCTGTGTCCTACATCAGTTGGCCACATATGTCCCCAGCACGATTCAATGAGATTGGATTGCACCTGACGAACTCTGAGTGATTAGTTGGCTGAAGCCAACACGTGATCCAGAGAATGGCCTCGGGTTTGTAAGAAGGCGGAATGAATGAACAAATAATAAATAGCGGCGTTATTTGACAAAGGATGCTCTGTCGAATTTAAGCAATGTTTTTAACTCACGATCAGAAACTCAAATGGACTTAGCTGTTAAAAAGGGTAACCCGACTGGCTGGAGTGATTTTGTCCCTTAGTTTATTTGTCAATTGCTCTGATATTTGATAGCGATTTAACTTATGCTAATAACATTATTGATAGCATTTAAATAATCCGTTGTTGATTTGGGAACATGTGCTCTCGGAATGAATGCAATGGTTTATTTTCACATGAAGCTGTAATTAACAGCATTATGCCTTTAGGGACTCAGGGAACCTGACTGCAAGTAGCAGGGGCAGTTTGAGCGACCACGCTTACACCTCTGATCCGTGCAGTATGACATGTCAGCTACATGAATCAAGTTACCCATGTGATAAATCTGGAACATCAGGACAACCAGTCAAAATCAAGGCACGTGATTGCAATCAAACGAGGCCGTTTTCATGGCCATTTCCAATTCGTTTACCGCCTTGATGGAAGTGCATCAGATGCGTTTTATTTACTCGTCCACCATCGTTTACAAACCGAAATCCGTTAAATTCGCCCCCGGTCCACTCCTGCGTTCCTTTTATTTAGTTTCTGACTTTTGATTACCTAACGGACTAAAATCTTTTACATGTCCATGACCATTAATTGCATAACGTGTCAACTATTTTATTCAAAAAGCAAAAATACATCATGAAAGATGACAATTACTTCAACTCCCCGGTCATCAACTCCGCAGTCTTCCAACAGTTCGTTTTTATATTCCCCCACATTGATTTCCACCGGATCACACAGGTGACTTCTCGACCCAAGTCTTGAAGTTGGTCCATCTTTAACTGATGTTCTTGTATCTTTTTGTTTGGCATTCTCTTCCTCATATACTCGAACTATTCCTAATATTGATTCTTCCCAATCCACTTCCATATTCTCGATGCGATGTTCAGTTTCAGACACTTCCCGACTGAAATGTAAGCAAATATACCAACAAACACTACTTAAATAGAAATGCAAAAACATATTTCGAGAACATATCCGTTTCAGATAGCTAGCAAACTGACCAATTACCGTGTGCGCTACTCAGCCATCGATCCCATCGATCAGTTCTCCCGTCAGTTTGGTATGGCCAGAAATCCAGACAATTGATTGTACGCAATGAGTCAGCCAAGTGATTTGCACATATTGCGTGGTTCGTCAAAGCTTCAAATCATTTGTCAGTCGATCTGAACAATGGAGATTAGTCACAACAAGAAGCGAATGATTAGACTTAAATTTTTGCAAGAAATTTGGCATCGTGAACCATTAAGTATGTTCAACTCGATGGTACTTGACAGTCACGTGTACGTCTTTCTGTTCGGAATAGAAATTGAGTCAATTGCTGGTATAATGAAATAACTAGAGGACTTCCAAAAGCATCGAGATCGATCTTGTTTTTTTTTTGGTGTACCAACAATCATGTTGTCACGCGGGGATCGTGCATCGAATGCTATCTGCTAAAAATTCTGCTTACAAAACTGGTCAACTGGCGGTAAACAGACAGTTGAAATTCCAAATCTTATTTTGCACGTGCTAGACAAAATTAAAATTGTCACGTGATCCATGTGACCAAGAAAAAAGTCACGGGGGGATGCGAACCTGCAAGATGTTGATAAAGGTATTTTTCGTCTTTTGACAGAAAGTCCGTAGACAACGGTGCAATTGGTGTGCCATGCAGCAGGTACCGAGTAAGTGGTGAATAAACTTGGTCTTGATGACACTATCATATGCGTACTGTGCTTACATAAATATTTACAAATGATAGGTTTCAGAAATTTTCAACTGTCCCATCAATTGGAGAGTATTATCATATTGCATTTCTGGAATCTCGGTCACGCACAATATTTGCCGCAATCCCACTACCCAACCAGCGAATGTCGTCAATTCAGCATCAGCAATTCACATATCTACTTGATTAAAGGAAAATTTGATTGCAATCCTAAATCACTCAATCACGGAAGCGATTGTTTGGAATTAACCACACGTTTCGGTCTCGAATGTGCTACATTACCGTATGAAGTACCGATTTCGTACAGGATCCTGATCAGGCTAACTTCTTTGGTTTTTAACAGTCATTTGATAACTAATTTCATAACCAATCTGCGGTAACCGTGTCGCATGATACGTGGTTCTACTCATACATTCATCTATTCACTCATCAGTTGACTTATCTACTAATGAAAATACCAGGAAAAATTCTATTCATCACCATCTCAAAATGAGCTTTTCTGTCCTCTCGTTCCGTGCGGCATGGATCAGTTACACCTTATGTTCACGTGTTCTACCTCTATCTACTATGACACGTTTCGTCCACGTTATTCCTCGCCTAAAGTTTCGTACTGTCTACACGTCTAACCAGGGCACCAGTATTTTTTCGGAGCCCAAAACACGAAATTCCGATTGATCGGCGCTTAACAAAATAGAATTGGTGTAGGAAATCGAAAATACACATTCACAATGTGTTTTATCCGATAGTAGTTTCTGCTAGGCATGAACTATGTGACTAGAACACACCGGTGTGTGGTGATGTGGATACGAACTCAAATTCGCTCGAGTTCTAATCGTTTCGACCAGCTCACAATCCAGTTTGGGGTAAATGGTCATAAAAAAGATGACAGCCGCCAAATCAACCAACTCTGCACGATTTTCAGACTGCTTCGGACGCATTTCACAACTGTTCGTAACTGCTTTTCTACTGGCTCATTTTGATCATGTTTGTAAGGAGATGAAATGCGTTTCTCTTTTTTCGGGTACGCATGCTCACTTATTGATTGTCCGTAATGCTACTATACAGTTTAGGAATGCAAGCACGGTTAATAGATCATGCAAAAGTGTCATTGGATAAATTGTGACACTTTGGAAGACAGTTTGGTTCGATGACGGGGTCAGTCTTACAACCGCTCCTGAATACAACGGATCATGCCGATGGACTATTTCACTGTTCTACATACGGATGAAAGGACAACATTTTATCGGAATCACGCGACCAATTCCGTGGATCTCTTCACTCCTAAATGTCCCCGTGGGATTCTGGCATCAACCTAACAGGAGAGCGGATTATCAGAAAGGTGACTGAGCAGAGGTTCACAAGGTGCCTGACGAATAGCAGTAACCGGAAGATCGGTTTCTGGGGCGATTTTTGTCCTTTCGTCCTCATACGAAACAAATCACCTGATAATGCTGACAAAACCTATTATTTTTGAATCTTTTTTTTCTTAATTCCATCCTTGCCTAGTTGGCGAAAAACTTTCGATTGATTAATCATTGTCTGTTTCTTAAACGGACACATCGTCTGTGCACTGTGTTCGGATGGAATGGGGAAATTTAAACGGGGCAACTGAAAAACCCCTTTTCGAGGTCATCTCCGACCTTAATCTGTTGCCCAAAATATAAAAGCCTATTTCTACTTTTGATGACATGCAAATAGTTTGGTGCTTTTCTTCACAGCGGTGAATCACTCGCCCGAAGCTGGCAACCGAATCCATTAATTGGGCTATCTTCACCAGTGGATAATCATTGTTTCCTTTGGATTGCGCATGGAGCTACTTGCAAACATATAAGTAGCCTCATTCATCTCCAAACATTTTAAAACAACTCAAAAATGGGCGTCTTTTGAATGCGACACACATACAGTGGTAAATTCAAAATAAAAAATTACAACTAATCCTGTCATGTTCAGGTTTCCAAGTAATCTTTCCCTATGTGCATTCTTTGATTAGGTGAACAATTCCTAATGCTCCCGGTAGTCCATTCAAGCCATCCCTATTTCTTCCGTACTTGGAAGACCGACCGGGAGATTCGCTAATTTTCGGAAGCAGTTTAAATTTGTTTTAAGAAATATTTTTTGCTGATGGAACTTTTCAAGATGCATTTCGAACATTGTATTATGCATCTTTTGGATTTTTACTTGTATCTTATATAACTGTTGTTCGTTAATTAAGGTAATATAGGCTTTCAATCAATTTCTGCAAGTAACGAAGAGAATTTGAGAAGCAAATGTTCGTTACTAATTTCTTGAACAAATTTGTGACACGAAATAATCTATAATTTTTCTTTAACATCCTGTTTTATTCAACAGCCTCTGTGATCTTTGGTTTGTGCACTTCTACTCGGATTTGCATCAATTTTACGAGAACTCACACATTGAACGCTGAATGAGAAACCAAGGGTGAAAACTTGAAATATGAAGAAAAAAACGAACACATTTGGATTTTACCATTCACATCGTGCAACGGAAACCTCGAAATCCCACTCCCGATTCTTTGTCGATTTGCCCTCATTGAATTCCGTACATGAAGCTTATGGCGATAGTATGCACTGTGTTATGTGCTCTTGTATCCACGGTTGTTCTCAGTGCGAAACGAAACAGGACAATCGAAGTGCCTCCAGGTGGCCCCAAACCCGATTGCGAGGCAGATCGCAGTATCGATCGGATGATTTCCAATTTCATACCGTCAAAGTCCCTCAGTCCACAGGATATGTGTCAGATTGGCCTAGTATCAAATCGAAGTCGCATTCGTTCACGACAGATACGGATGACATTCACTCACGGAGTTCCTTTGTTATGGAAAAAATCAATACCCTCGGCAGATCGATATCGTGTACTCAACTGACGGATTTTTTCCTTCGCAAATCGCAACCGGATGATAGCGCTAAAAGGTAATTCTGATCAAACTTGACAGAGTGGCGTGGAAGGATTAGAATGGTTGTGGATGAACCCCGACGGGTTGGCGCTTTACGATACATTTTAAGATTCATTTTTTTACTCTCGGTTAGCATTTAACCGCAAGTGGAATTAATTAAATTCTAGATGACCTTGAATGTTTTCTACTTCAAAATAACGTATTCTGTAATCTGGGTATGTGCACTAGTGTAGGTTTCAAAAATATATAGGTTTGGTACAAAATTTTAATCTTTACTCTATAGCCTATACTAAATTAGTAGTGTTTCAACTGTTTCAAAATTTAAGATGAAGCCAAAACATTCCCCGTCGTTTCCTGGTTCTGTTTTTCTCCCATTTGAGTTTACAATGTTGTCGGGGAGCTATCAGAAGCAGGGCTTTTTGTGTGAGGCTAATAGTTGTCGAAATTGGGGTGAAGTGAAGCATTTCTATCCAATTTTTAACCACTTTCGTGAATGAAAAAACGTTGCGCATCAATTTTGCGGAACAAACCAAAACTAACAAAGAGCTACCAAGTCAGGATGCCGGTCGGCAACGAGAGGCGTCGAACCAGCCAGCCTAACCCGTAAATGCTACGATCTTATTCGTCGGACAACCCTGACTTGGCATAGCTGTGAACTTTTTCATCCCTTGTCTCATATTGGAGGAAAATGCTCGTACTGAACGATGGTACGGACAACCAGTACTTTGATGAAAAATACGGCAGTAGATAATGAATTCAGTGTCTACATCAAACGCATGTATAACTATTTATTATGGGTAAGAATCAGAAGAAATTTAGTTTGTTGAATCTGAAGCGCTTAATCATGTCATTATATTGTTCAGATAATCGTTAGAAACCATTGAGTCATTCGGTGACCATACCAATTAGTTTCTTACTTATTGTCTCGTCCAAATGGCTCACTTTAGTCGAGGTTGGATGTCTCAGGCTATGTTAGCTACTGGCCTTAAGCATCTCTTAAAGTGCTCCCAAGCGACCATGGGTCTCAAATAGATCCTGCTAAAAATAAAATTTTTATTGCCTTCTCGTGGTGGAGTTTTCACTAATGCCCAGTGATGAGGGCGAATATCGCTCCCTGGACACCAGATATGTTGCCAGTTAATCTAATCGAAATAGTTAACCTCTGATTTCACACCAACCATCAGCGGGCGTACGTAGCGTGCGTTACTAAGTTACCTGTCATCCCGGGCGGACGGATAAACTGGGCACGCATGATGTCTTGCTACATCCGAGGAGCGTAGAAAATGATTAGCTGATCATCGGCCTTCAGAAGGTTGGTAGACTCTCAAATTGCCTCAGCCTAATGGGTTATATCATTTGGTCAAAATCCGTGGGTATGCGTCCACAACAAAACTCTTGACCTGTGGTTGGGCGACCGGGTGGTATAGCGTCCACTGACAACCCATGGATGACAATGGGCACCGGATGATTTGAGGTAGGACGGTTGAAGAACTAACACAGACGCACACACACACGGAGTGAATTTAACATAACATTTATTTCTCTTACCTCTTTCTCGCCCTGTGTTTGCCCCGTTCGGCATGATTTCGATGACACTTCCTTTGTGCAAGCAGATCTGTCCTACTCGATAAATTCGTAATCATTAATCATATATCATCTATTGGTCAAGCGAAATCTCAAAACTCTGATGGTTCTAGGTTTTCATTTTTCCCAAGGGAATGGCTGTTTTTCTGTTTCCAGCCCTAGTAACACTCTGGAATAGATCACTTAAGGGAATTTGTCCGAGACACATCTAGCACCTGAATAGGAATTATCCAACTACCAGGAATAATTCCAGTCTGCAAATCCATCATTCGTGACCGTATTTTCAACACTCGGAAGCTTCACACAATTCCGGGGTAATGATATTCTACCCATCGTAAATTCTTGTCGATTTTATCAGGAACCGCAAAAGAAAAATGATTTCATTTTAACAGTTCTCGTGTGTAAAATTAACGATTCCAGAATTATTGACTTATCAGAATTGTAAAATGCAAATAAAGAGTTGTGAAAAAAGATAATAAGACGTGCGAAATAGATTGGTGAATTGAATTAGAACAACGAAAGAATGTTGCCATTCAACATGCAAATCCAATGTACGTCTTGCTTCAATTAGACTAATTATTAAATTAAACTAGATTCGGTTGAGCAAATACTAACTTACCTGCAAGTGTATGTTAGGATTGTACACGAATTGCAGAGGTTTCAACTTGTTGACTTACTTAACAATTGGTCGATCTATTCAATCTTACCCAATCACCAAAGCGTTACGAAAAAGTTGGAATGCAATCGTTCAATTTGTCCCGTTCGACCTCACACTCCGGAACAGTTCACTAGAGCTCATCAACATCTCTAGAGTTTGAGTCAAGGACTTATGACTATAAAACCAATGTTACCACTGCGCCAACTTCTATCCGGGTTAATTAGATGTTTCAGGCTAGGTTTGTTCATTGATGGTCAACAGGGCCTGACAGCTTCCAAGGACCATTAGGCAGATATCCCGTTGACTTTCTGATCGGGAGCTTCCTTCCACTAGCCACACACAATTCTCACAAGTAAGGGTGAGTTTCTATGTATCCTAAGAGTGTTCTCCATTTTACAGACGAATCGATTTTGTAATATGCATAGTCACATCTTGGTTGCGGTAATACAATCCGGATAGCCAAACGAATATTCGTGAAAATTAGACACTTCTGGTAACTTTAACTGGACAACTGAAATTCGATCAGGGGAGTATGGGACGAATGAAGAATTGCTCACATCGATTGATGTCCGGTCTAACCACAATGATCCGGTTCATTCAAGCATGAATCATTTTGCCCGGCCTCCTGGACCACATTTGTTGTGCACATACGATGCACATAGGCACATATCACGTGAAAGAAGAACGTGAAGCGATATCTAACCATGTTTCACCCGGATGAATGGTAACTGAATCTAATTAATGTTTCTGCTGACGTGAAATCCCTAGAATAGTCGACTGATTAAGAGGATCAAACGAGACAACGGATATCCTCGCCCAAACCATTAACAAACCCAATCCTTCCACTGAGCATGACCGCAAATTCGCTGAGTTTTAACCAGAACATTTGAATTTACGGCACACGGAATTAGTTTTGCACGTGAAATTAGATGGTCCTGGATGAACGATGGGTGTAAATGACTGCAACCTGTTTCTTCATTTATTCTGTGCCCATCACAATCATGTTCCATGCCGGACGAACGAGGACAATGTGGGAGTAGGCATGTTAGTCTAGTTGATCATAAGAAATGTTCCGAGTATGGACGTTGCATCATTTCATGAAGTTCTCTTTCCTTTCGACTCCGCCTATTTTTCCCGGCAATAGTTGATAAAACTCCGATTAGCCTTGCTTCAGGATGATTGGTCAAATAAATGCTGGTTTCCGACCAGCATTTCATTTTCATTCCGCATACTTAATTGAACACGTGTACGGAAATACCTGCACAACATGGTCAAACGACGTCTCAAGTATTATGTCATTTTGAATCAATGAATGGGACTGACTGATATATT
>LUCM01007028.1:68098-89355 GCA_008360955.1 Fasciolopsis buskii
CAGGGCTAAGATGTGACTCGTTTTGGACGAAATTGGAGTCCGATTCAATTCGGGTATTAGTAACATTAGTATATCGTTTACAAATGATAGCCTGCCACTTACGCATACTGTTTTCATTTAGACATTTCTGTCACAACTTGAGCAGAATGAAACTAACCTAATTTTGGGCTAGTTTGAAATCAACGAAATTTTTCTAACGCATACTACGGAGATATCTAGACGGTAAATATGCTAAAGGGTTTAATAGCTAACTCATTTCGGTCGCCGTATGTGCAGATTAACGATGACGCATCACAAACTCGTTAGGAAGATCAAGCTGGGATTAGATCCCAACAATCTGGCACCTATTTGGCTGGGAATCCAGCATCACTGAACAGTGACAATCGGTGGGCCGGCCATAATCCTCCAGTAATTTCTTCTTCTTTTCGATTTGGTATCCGGCATCTTTTAGGTGAAATGGCATTTTACTTCATACTTCATGAATCTTTAGAAATTTTAACTCAATATCCAATTACTAGGAAATATCCTTTAGTGAATACCCCAAGCCACTAAACGTATTTTGGAAAGAATCAAGTTTCAGGCTTAGGTATAATTTTGTATGAAACCTACTCTCGACCCAAGTGTGGCTTCATCCGAAAACCACTTGACTCCGAACAATTCGTTTAGTAAATTTTGGTAGAATGAAACGACGGACTTCATTCAGAGACACTGTCATCGTTTTATATTGGGTACTTCCTTAGAACGAAAGGAATATAGACCGTTATCCGAATTACCAATTTTTCCCTTATTCTCTTTCGATTTGTTGGCAAGGATTTTTCGAAAATTTTTATTCGCATGCGAGTGAACAATTTGGATGGGAATAAGATAGCGGGATAATTTTGTGGAACGATTTCTTTTCACGAGTTTCTATTTTGTAAGTGTATTCCAAGTCTTCAAACACCGCGGGCCCTACAGCAATATTAACGGGTTCTTAGATTGAGGTGATCCGAATTTTTGATTATTGCGCAGACTAGTTATATTTCTTACTTTGTTGTGCTATTAATTCACGCCATGTATCTGGTCATTCTTATAACTTTAAAATACTACTCAAGTCTATTTGGACCATGGTGGATGAAATATCGATCATAACCTGTAATACGATTAGAGAGAGGAACTTCTGTCGTGAAATTTTAATATGAATCTAAGTAACTTTATGACCGGTTTTGTATATGATTGACTTCGTCCGTGAAAATTGTTTGTTTAGTTTGATGAAATTGGTTGCCTGATATAGTTTAAAATGCTGTAAAAGTTTAAATTGAAAATTTTAAATCGACCGATGGTACATTCTGGCATCAAAATATTTTGCTGTTTCACTTTCCTTGTAACAACACAAGCCACTAACGCAACACGAGGTAACAACTTCGATGTATTTCCTGCTAGAAGCGTTCTGTTTTTTGCGAATCAACATTTGTCTTGCATCCATCTACAAAATCTACAGCCTACCAGATTAAAACTTCTAGCATTTTCCACTACTGTGCAGGATAAATGTTCTAGACCCACTGATAGGTGAGGCATTTAAATATTATTTAATTCTATCACGAGAATGGTGTATGAAATAGTTGTAACAATCTGTGTCAGGATTGGAGAAAAGAGCTTCGCTTGTGAAATTTTAACCTGACTCTAGGTAAATCACGTGATCAAATTCGAATGATTGATTTTCTCGGTGAAAGGCTTTTGCTGAGCAATAGTTACTTCATGTTTTTCGTGATTTAAGTTGTAATCTTGTATAGTTCAAAACGCTAAAGATGATTAGGTTTAAAATTTTTAATTGGCCGAATCACTCAAACCCGTTCCCAGTGCTCTACCTTGTTGAAACAGTGTGAACGATGGACACAGCGCATAAATGACCGTGACTCAAGGTCAGCATTGATGTAAATTAAGATTCTGCACTGAAGATTTTCCTGTTCGCGGCCGACCATGATTATTAGGTCTCAATTAATACAAAATACTCCATTTCAAAATAATTCTCTTTGATTCATAAATACATGCGTGACCATGTTCGACTGGCCTTATTACAGTGCATAAACAGATCTAACAAAAGAAACCGGTCAACAACTCCATGCTATTTGGTGACGTCTTTGCAACTGGCAACTACTAGAACCCTAGGAATATTAAAAACGGACATTTTTGAAAGATATCGCAATTGGCAGCACCTATGCTCAACGAGGATGAAGCTCATTGCACGAACGGTTCAATTCTTGATTATTTTGCCTACAATTTGGTATTTCCTACTTCGTGTCAAGACATTCTCCAAATTTCCGTAAAATTCGACGAAATCGAGAACAAATTCGTGGATATCGCCAATTTCACAATGAAACGCGCGATGTAATCAGGACAAAGCATTTGATTAACAACTTATAAACTCTTTCTAATGCCGTGATATTTTGACGGATTTTTATAACTATATTAATCCCATCTGCATAGGGCATCTCCTGTAGTCAATCAGGACCAAATGACGTAAGGAAGATATCGAAAAATCGATGCGCCATGTATCGGTTTTTATTGTGAATGATATAATGCCAATGACACAGCGTTGTTGGCAGACGTAGTGCGCCGACGGGGGGATCAGGAAGCGATCTTCTATTACATCACATGCGACAGGCAATCGCACAAATTTCTCGTCCAACATCCAGGATTACAGTTTCGCTAGGCTGTTCACTAGTTATTTTTAATGTGCAAATTTCCCCCCGCTCCGTGGGATCACATTTCTTATATAACAGCCAAAAATTACCTGTTGTCAAGCGTTGCAAAATGAACATTTTCGGACGAACGAACAAATGTGAATTGAACGGGGACAATTTATGTGAAACGGAGACCGACAGGCGTCTGATGATAAATACGAATAGATAGGATCCTGCGGTCGTCCTATTCAATGAACATGGACAAATGGGGTATTGCTGTGACTCTTTGCAGACGACTGCGCACATGGCCTAAGTGGAATGAGTGTCCCTCGCCAGATAATTTTCTACATTGAATCTGCCGTGGTCTAGCGCGACTTTTTTGTCGAATGAGGCAAATCCATCTGGACAAAAACGGCAAACCATTGATTGGCATCCATCCTTACGTGTCAGAATCTTAGACAAATCGTTTGACGAGGTGCATGGACAGGTTAATCTTTTATCATTCATATTTTCTTTGCCGAAACAATATACTTCGATGATTAGATGAAACTTTGTGCATAACTGATATGCAATACAGACAATGTTCGGATATGATATGATATGATTGGGAAAAGTTACGCTAGTATTGTTAAAGGCCCAGTGATGACGAGAAAAAATGTAGGTCCCGGCAGCACGTGCAAAACACTTATCGCATGAAATCCGAAAATCAATCCAGTTTGATTGAACATGTGTCCGCATGTGATTTGTTAAGGCAAAGCCTCGTTGCGTCGCTCAAATAACATCTATGACTTTCTTTAAAACTCAAGCGCATTTATACGTACCCAAACAAACCGGCATTTTTTCCGTGTTGGAAATCAAAGGCCGGACACACACATACACACATACAGAATTGTTCTAGATTGAGCGGAAGGATAGTGGTGTTCGCGAATGCAAGCTAGACAAGTCTATGTACCGTTAGATTGTAAGACAGTAAAAACGGGTCTCACAATAAGGCGTGTCTTCATGCGCATGGAAACGAATAGGCCCAAGTGTTCTCACTCGGCAACCACGTGAATCTTCGACTCACTCTCATCGAAGAGGAAATCGCAAAACTTGTTGACAAGCTAGCCATCTTTTACTCACTACTTACCTCTTCCAGTGTTTGTCGTCTAGGAAGAGTAAAGCACACGTCCACCCCGATCTATCTTTAATTCCGTTGAGTAAATGTAACACGCAAAAGATCACGCGCTTTTTTTACGTGATCACCAAGTCAGATAAGATTACCTGGAAATCTTCCTCTTATCCCCGCGACTATACGATAGGGAAAACTAGGCCGACAGATGGGACAACGGCAATGACAATGCGGAGGAGTAAATTCAGTCAGATTCACCACTTGGAAACATATTTCCGATGGTTTGTTCAGACCACAAAAAAGAACTTGCAGCTATGGTCAAATGATAAATTGTTATTTTTTTTATTGGGTTTCCCAATTCGATTTTGATCAGGGCTCGGTTGATCAAAATGTTGACGATTTGACTTAATCAAATCGAGTCAGTCTTCGTTGGAGTCACCGGAGCTATTGAATTTTTTGCCTACTTGTATTTGGAGAGAAAACTTGAGTAATCAAACTAAGGAAATGAAAAGTAGGATCATGAAACATGCTAACCCGATCAAACAGTTCTATGGTTTTATAGATTTTTTCATTCATCAGTTCAACCGGATATGATAAGTGACAATTCCCTTAAACAAATATATCAGCCAAGTAGGAAATAAAGTTCAATCATGCAGAAAATGCCGGCACATCCGTTGCCGAATCGTTGGCTAACGAATGACACGAGTCCGAGGATATTGCGAGAACGAAATTATCACATGCATTATTTGTATTTGCACCCAATAATGCTTAATTGTACACTCAGCGAGAGGTTGCGGAATTTCTTCTTCTTCTTACCTGTACATTTGAGCTGACAATGTCCTATCTGCTAGTGGTGAAATGTTTACGATCTAAACTCCACGAATCAACGATCCGAACACCATGGAAACCAACATCACGAGCTACGATCAACACAAATTTTTGTCAAATCCATTATCAAGTCAAGATATATGATAACTGTTAATGTTGCCATGTATTGATTGACCTGCCGAGATTAAGGGGAAGGATGAAAGATGGTAAAAAATCAATAATGTTGAAAGTCTTTCCAATGATACTTCGGCGAATAAGACATTTACAAGTGCAGTTTAGTGAAACGATTCAGGATGTGCACTAGTGATATACAACAATCAATTTGTTTTGCATCCTCGACAGATGCTTCGGATTGAGTGCACTTGTGTATCAGAGATTACGTAATTCGAAGGTTTACAGCCAGGAAATGCGTCAAGAGTGCAAGAAAAGATATTGTTTCTTTTGCAGTACAAGAACGGTCCAGGAGGATAGGAAATTATGGACTATGAAGGCACACGACATCTTTTCCACAGTTGAATGAGTCGCTGATGGTTTGGTGTCATTTGTGTAGAATGAATGAAACAGCATTGATCGGTAGTGAATGCTTAAAGAAGTCTAAAAGGACATATTTCAAGAATTTACGTTTTCTATTCTAGAGTTGAATTTTTTGAACGTACCAAATAGGTTCTTACATCAAGTATGAAGATAGGACAACACTGGGCGAACTGACGTGAATCATATCCAGAAGCTTTGGTTGTCATCCACGGCAGCAAAAGTCTTTCAGGGAGCTTTAGAATCACTCATGCGTAGGCAATGGGATAATGATTCCCACGATTTTTTTTCTTTTTTGAAGACTGCTTTATCCTTACCAGTTTCCAAGTGTCGGGTGCGTTTGCCACTTGTCCGGCAATCGTTTAAGATGCTAGCCAGTAGAACTGGGAGTTTTCAGGCACTTTACTGAACTACTCATCTGGTCCCGAGTCTTTGCGGGCTCAAACTTTTCGAACCTATCACTACACTATGGTCCAATTGTGAAGATGCACAGTGAATGACGGAAATGAAATCCGTGTACAGTTTTTCATCTGTTATACTTTCCCTATGGTTAGATCTGCAACCATATTGGTGTTTCATAGCTCTCCTAATCCTATGGCAATTTCTGTTAGCCCGAATTTCGTCCACATGAATATCCCGGTTTGCTATTTCACTTCAGATCTGGCTAATGCAGATCATTATCTGACATGAATACTTTTTCCCCATTCCTCAATTGGTTTTTCCAATTTGGCAATTTTTTAAATTTAACTGTACAGTCTGTCATTAAGGTTGAATCACTCTGTTTCTGAGATCCGTGCCCAGAGGAAACACGAGTGAGCTGGCACTTCGATTGTCGAGGGAAACTGTTCTCAGTGCAGTTTTCCATTATTTTATTCCAAATGCTTGATGTATAACTGTCGTGTGAAATGTTCCTCGGGGTAATCGGATCGTACCTTCATTCTTATTCTTATAGACTATGCTTTGGGCTTGGATGCTGGACACCATTCTGCATAACACATCCTTAGGTGAAACACTTGTTCCCGTCATATATATTCGAATTCGCTAATTTCGAATATGTAACTTCAACAAAACACCCGGGAAAATAGTCCAGATGTGGTTGTCTTTGCACAAAACAGGAGCTACAAACCTCTCAGATTGGTAGTATCGTCCCGGTTAGGATAATCTGTTTGAAGTTGCATTAACCGAAGTCTTTATTTCTATCTTCGTTTATCTATTGCCCTCTTACTTCTTTTACGAGGGAAACAAGAGTGTGCATACTCTTCAGGAAGGGAGCCGTGCTTATTGGAGAACTGTCAAGTTTGAAAGAGTTGATCGAAGTTGAGAGGATCCGCGATCGCAATCTTAACGTTCAAACGCCACGACTTCACGCGTTTGACTACCGCCGGTCAGCAAAAACCCTAAATCCAAACCGACTATAACATTCCGTAGATGATTATGCCTCTTTTCGTTCAATTATCAATGAACCGTTTAAGGTTGAGAAATCCATGCTTAGCTGTCACGTGTTCAGCAGGTTTTCGAAAGGATTTCCCTCCTGTAACAGGTTGGAAATTCTTTCCAAACAAGGACAGTATATTATATGTTTCGTTCTTCGTTTTAACAACTGAAAGTGCGGTACGAAATCCGGCATTCGGAATTTCGCAAGACAAATTCTACACCTCACGTTCAAACGAGCATCATGTCATGAGTTAATCGGATAGTAAACAAACCGCTCGACCTTTGCTTGACATAACGTTGTCAATACTTGACCTACGAATGTCGAATGAAATTTTCGTGCACATGTGAAAACTTTGATCTCTTTCAACAAGCGGATCGATCGATGTCAAGTGGTTTAATCTTGAATTCTACTAATCCCATGTTGAATAACCCGGTGAGAGCCGGTACCATCTAAGTGAAACAAACATATCCTGTTTCAGTCTTTCGTTTTTTAACCCAAATCGTCTGTTCCAATGCATCCCATCTTATTACTCCCCTCATCACCTACCTTACTCCACCCCCAAAGACATCGCTTTCTGCATCCCGCTTAACTGATTCGATCATCCACGAGATAGCCAAGTGAAATTTACCAAAAACGGAGTCTTTTTTTGTGCTCCTTTCAATGTGTATAGCAGTGTGGCCACGTGACCCGGACTAACCTTTGCCAGCTGATCCCATTGATGGTCCTCCATATCAGATGCGTTTGGTCTTTGTGAACAAAATCGATCCCAAAAGAATTTTCTTTAACTGAATTGCTTGATTGTAAATCCGAAAGAACTTGAGAAGAAAATGTTCCCACCCTTTAAGTTTGTTTAAATGAACACCGGTTGAGCATCGATAGTGAATTCATTCTGGACATGGTCCAAAATTAATTGCTCACACGCGATTCTGAATTAAATTCTCGTGGATTAACAGAGTACAAAATCTGTAGTGAATGGTTAAACAAATGCATTCATATAAGTAATCGTTTTTCTTTCCAATAACATCGGTCATGGTTTTCAAATTTTATTTTGCCCGGTGCATATGCATTCAGAGTGAAACGGTTGTTCAGTGGATTGAATAAGCGTCATTTGACGGAACACATCCATTCACTTCGTCGTTCTACATGACCTTCCGCAATTTAGGGTTATTGTGTGACAATTCGAGAATTTTAATCTAGGAAAACTACTGTGGTCACGAATCTGTCATGTTTATGACATTATCATTGGTACTATTTTTGTATATTAAATATTTGTTACTGAACAATTGTTTATTTCTTCCGTAATTAGCTCCAAGGACGTTGAAACAATTGCATCATGTTTTATTAGGTTGCATTCAATTACGGTGCATGGAACTGCATTTTGTTGTGTTGTATTCAACTATATTAGTTCGCATTGCATGTGTATTGTATTGCATTTTATTGTTCTGCATTTTATTGTGTTGCATTCCTATTGTATTGTACTATATCTTACTGTATTTTACTACTACTACTACTACTATTGCTTTGTGTTGTATTGCATTGTATTATATCGAATGTTACTGTATTACGTTGTATTGTATGGTGTTGTATTGCATTGTATTGTATTGTACTGCATCGTATTGGATTGGATTATCCGACTTTTGGAAGCATAAGCATTCAGTTCAGCTCCCAATAAAGTAAAAACCAGAAATTTCTCTTGTCTTTGTTGAAATGAATGGCCAGCAAATCTGTGGTCATATGGGGATTAATTAGACAAAACTTGGAACTTGAACGATACACTCTTCTGAGTCATAAGAAAACACTAGAGTAAACATCATCCTTGATGGAACATTGCCCTTACTCTATGGAGTAATCGTGTTAGGCTTCGGCAATGTGCTACACTAGTGAAATCTTGACTCCGATATTGGATCCTTGTGGCCGTCTAGTTAGAATGGAATTTTTGTCAAGCGAAAAAAAGGTTTTTCCTCAAATTCTCTAAATTCTTCTATTTTCCTTCTCTTTCGGTAAAAATAATTTGACTAATCGTTTCTTTCGTTCACAAATCCACATTCATTTGCAAATATTCAGGCATTTTGCATTCATCTGACTGTGAAATTGGTCCAAACTATTCCAAACCGGGGAACCATTGCACCTTCTTAAATGCAAAATATTTTGATCTGTCTAACAGTTCTTCGACCGAATCGGTCTTTGATTGCTTTTTCAGTAATTGTATCGAGAAAACAAACAACTCCATATAGAAATGGGTCTGCAACTTTTGCTTCCCGCGCTTGTTTATTCACCAACCGAAGGTGACCGAACGAAATTGTAAAACACTGATCGATTAAATCAACAATTTCCGAAACCCCGGAAAGCAGAACATATTCCATTTCGGGGAAATTGTTTTCTCGGCCACCTACGGATTTGTATATATGATGTAACAATTTGCAACAACATCTGAAACCCCATCCCCCCCGGCAAACGAGCACCGTAATAACAAGTAACGAAAAAAAAGGTACGCGAAATTGGGGAGGAGAGGAGCCTCGTTGTTGTGATTGTTGTTCCCATTCCAAATTGGGTATACTGTGTGTCTGTATGGGCGTAAACCTAAGTGAACTTTCGAACAGGGGTACATATAGGATGTGGTGCACATATCTGTCCCCGTTTGTTCAGCATGCACGACCCTAAAGGGGAAATGTGTCTAATAGACCAACAAGTTTACCATTCTTTCTTCGATTGACCCTACCACAATAGCCTACTGATCAATCGAGAAGAATTCATCGGTGAATGATGGAGGGGTGAGCAGTACGAATTGGTTCAAGTGATAAATAGGCTATTAGCTGGACCATTTTGTTACCTAATTGTCCATTTCGGCACCTATTTCTCGTGACTAGTAGAATTCTGAGGGTATTGATCTATCAGTCCCCATCCTTCTAATCCCACCCACCCATGCAGACACATTTACCGCAAATGGACTTATGAGGGAGAAATGATTACCAGTACGCCGTGTCATAGTCTGTTAAATAAATATGATCGGAGTTATGTACTGAACCAGAGACCATTGTAGAACAGCTAACGGGTAATGTCTATCGATTTCCCTTTAATCACAATTTGGATAAGGCATTTGATAAAATACAATGTCGATGCACGATGGTAAATTTCAGACGTTCCGTGTCTGTGTCTGATGATATAAATATATATAATCATCTAGCTACTATTGACTATTCCTATCTACTCTGAAAACATTCTGCCCCGGTTACTAAGAATGACTCAGCCCAGTAGACGGAATTTTCAGCAAATTACAGTTGTTTATTCTATGGACTCTTCGACGAAGAGTTTCCATGCACACTCCTGATGCTACAGATTCGATTCTGATGAGAAATATCAATTCGGAGTGTACAAGTATGTGGATGTTTGGACAAGAGAGCATCGGGTACGCATACCTGACGAGCGACAATAACCGCGAAACCGGTCGTGTGCTCCCGGGAAAATTTTGTTCACTCGTCCAGATACTACTTCCTGCTTCTATATATACATACGTATATTCTGGGGCACTGTGCCCTCGTTCCTGCGGTTGGCTCAGCCCAACTGACAAAGAATTATCAACGAATCACACTTGTGGTTTTTCCGCGGACTCTCTGACGAAGAGCTTCCATGCACGCTCATGATGCTACAATTTCGATTCTGGTAAGACATACCAATGAGTGTACGAATAAAAGGAGGTTCGGACAGGAGAGTACCGGGTGCACATACCTGACGATTGGTAATAACTACCAAACTAGTCGTGTGCTTCTGGGGAAATTTTCCACCCATCGCCTTGGAAACCACGCTATCGAAAACTGTCCCACTCTTCTAGAAAACGGATAGCCAACAAAATTCCAGATGAGTTAAGTGGTCTGTTGATAATGTGGAAATCGCGTGTAATCATATTAGCAAGGGCTTGTCGAAGTTAGGTGTACATCACTGCGTTAGTCTTTGGTTGTTGTCACTCAAATTCGATGATGTAAGTTTGTTTCTCCCGTTGATCAATAAACAGAGTCCGTTTTTGTAGCTCCATATACAGTGTATCACCCAGTTAGTGTGATGCTATTTCTTTTCGGTGTTCAGTTGTTTTGTGGTTCAGTCGATCAACTCCGAAGTAGATCACGTGAGTAGGGTCGGTACCTAAAAGACATCTGAGGATTTTTATGATAAAACAGCAAGTTGCAGGAATCAACCTCCTTGAGTTTCACCCGTCCAGACAAAGGGTAGCACGCAGAACAAGCGACAACAAATGCGGTGTTCATAGGGCATCCGAACGGGCCTCGTCAATACTACGGCAAATCTAGTTCCACATGGCAATCGATCAATCGTATGAAGGCAACAATTAGGGCGAGTCCATCATATCCTCTTTAAGTTATTATTTACCGTTATTATTGCTGATCGGTTGTCGTCTATGAACTGCAGAACACAGGGTCGGAGTGAATGGAAATTCTGGTTATCGATCGATTTCTCTGTGTTAAATTCGACGACATTTGACCTCTGTTCTGGTTCTCAGGTACTGAAACCAGTTCTGAAAATGAGGACATTTTCAATGCCAGTTCTGTCATAGTAGATTGTTTTGTACAACACAAAATATGATTGACATGAAATCTAGGTTTGAAAAAAAAATCGGGTACAGACACTGTTCCCAATTGTTCCATTTCAATGTACCATTGTCATTGCAGATAGGTAAATTTCACACATGAATGTTTTTGTATTCGCCCAAGTACAACCGTGCTCTGTATGTTAGTCACGTGATTTTCTAATTCATATGTAGCTTGAAAGTGATTCAATTTGCCATTAGGGGAATAAACGTAACCATGGATTTCAATATTTGTGTTCATCGTAATTCAGTTTGTTGGTTTGTATGAGGTGCTGATCGCTGATCCGATGCGTTTAGATCACCACGATTAGTAAGGAAAGTTTTGCGATCTAAACGCCTTGAGTCAGTGATCAGAATCCTATGGGAATTAACATATCTTTCGTAAACATTTCTTTCTAATCTAAGGTTGAAATGATTTATTGCTTTATGGATAAGTATTTATTAGAATGTATTGCTTGTTTCTAAGTTCCACTGTGGCAAGTGGCTGCTTACACTAATGCAATAAATTTCATACTAAATGTTCAATTGTGACACATTTGAATGAGTCACTATCAAGTTATCTCTTGCTTCACACAACACAGCTTCCTCTGGTTGTCTCCTAGCTACTTCATTTCAACCTCTCTTTTTGTTTGTCTGTCTGTCTCCCATACCTGTGCTTCGTTTGATTTTCGAGCTGCGGGTACTCTGTCGCTGTGCCCGTCGGTAGGACCAGCTACGTGCAACCGTCTTACAAGGTAGTGGCTTCCGATGGCCTCATTAGTCAAGAATACAATCTACTTCGTTTGCCGGCATCACACATGGGTAATAAGACAGAGGGTTCTAAGTTCTTTTGAGACAAACTGTCACCCGCGATCGGTGTAACCCCCCAAACTTCCACGTGCTCAACTTGATGTCGTATTTAACACAGTGTTCATAGGTTCGGGCATGCGGGAACTTAGATACCGACCACAAGTTTCAAGTGCGGGGGGAGGGGTTGTGGAAATCTATGCAGACACACATACACGCGGGTTAGTGACTGTGATCCGGAAGCATTGACTTCAGCGGTCTCCCGCAGTCACCGAGATCATAATCACTAACTGCCCAGATCAATCAGTTGATCCCATCGCCCTTGCGTGCAGCCACCTGTACACGTGGGGGGAGATAGAATCGAAGCCTCTGAATTCAAACATAAGATGTGCAAATCGCATCGGACTATCTAGTATTTATCAAAATTTTGAAGGAAGCTAGCAATGATGTGTTTGTTAGTCCCAAGTAATATTGATTAATTTAAACGTAGTTGAGGTAGAAGAGGGAGTATATAAAAACCGCATGAATTCGGGGTTGAGCATTAATAGTTCCTGGAATAGCAGCTCAACCGTAATTGAAATCTAATGGGTAGCATTAGTAAATTACGGCATTTTGGAAATTTCAGTCTGCAGATGGAAGTAATAGTAACAACTTTGTTGGTTGCAGTAGTAGTATTAGTAGTAGAAGTGTCGCATCAGTAGTGGTGGTAACGGAGTAGTAATAGTAGTGGTAGTAGTAATAGTAGTGGTAGTAGTAGTAGTAGTAGCTGAAGGCAGTTGTAACGCATTCTCCTTTCTGGGTTATCACTCATCAAGGGTAACCAATTTCACAGATATTTGTAGTGGTCCCGGCGTCATTGCACCGGCAGTTTCCCGGTATAACGTAAGAAGTGGACCATTCACATCGGCTGCAACGTGGTTCCGTGTGTTTTCCTCCTATTTTGGGCTCTCGACTTTACTTAACCGAGCATGAATTCTATGGAACCCCAAACGACTATTCTGCTTAAAAATGGACAAAATAACTGGGCATACCATCAACGTTGACTGACTTGTCTGTTTTCATTTTTCTCCCATGCAAAAATTACCCTGGAAAATTTACTTATCCGATCCTGTCTGCTTCGTTTTTTGTTCTACCTCAATCAAGTCAAGTGTTACTGTCCTCATTAGGTGGTTGGAACCCCAGTAGGACCATCCGTGGGATGGATTTATGAATGCAGACAAATAAACTGAGGCCATCCAACAGAGAGAATGTTTGATGAGCAACTATTTTTTTTATATACCCATCACCAATCGTTTCCCAGGTTCCCAGTTTTACGTGTTGACCGACCGCGTAGAATCATTCAAAAGGTGAGCATGAAGTATGTGAGTGCATCTGCACACGTCCCGTGTGTATGTCGTACAATATGGGCAAAGGGGAACTCATTCCAAACCCACTGTCAAATTGGATGGATGCTTCTAGTCCTAATGTTCGTGTGTATGAGTAGTTTGAGCCTTGGATGTTTGCATCTACTCTCCCCTTTCCTTTCTGTTCTCCAGACTGCTCGGGTTTGGGTTCTCATTGTGATCCTCAGCCCGAGAGTTCTGTTCCATCTTGAGTAAACATTTTAACATGGTTGATCAGGCGATCGCGTAAAAGTTTGTCGTCCCATCCGTCGGCCTATGGCCCTCATGCAAGCTTTTTCGCATAGCACGATCCAGTCACACACACACACACACACACAGACGCACACACATCTAACCCCCCTCGCCACTATTTGCACGTTATCCGGGTTTTGTACCGTCACCATTTCAATCCCACCTGCTCTACGGTTGTTCCACTTACGAGCGCTTTCTCACTCATATTAACACGCGTCTGAACGCATCTATTCCCGTGCGTGCGTGTGTATGTACGTGTACTTACTACTAATGAATTTCCCATCCATATGGCCCAGGTGGCCGTCACAACGAGTATGGATAATGTTACCCGAAGTGACAGCATTAGGGTACAACTATACGGAGGAGTGATTTTACGTTTCTGTGTGAATAACTAAATAAGCTCAGGTTGTGATTATCTTTCCCAAATCTGTGGAACACAACAGACAACAATACAAAGCCGGTCGTTTTGAAAGTAGGAAGAGAGCACAATCAGGACATGTACCGATTCTTCTCTTCCCTTCTCTCTTTTCCTTAGAATTGCGTTATTTTACGAACAGTACACTTCTAATGTCCCAAATCGATGCGCACCGAGGCAAATTCGTTTCTAATTGTGAATGATGTTAATAACACAGCGTTGTTGGTGGACGTAATGCACCAACGTTTCGATTACCGTGGGTGGTCTTTCTCAAGGCAAGTTTTACAACCAAAATTGTAAAATCCAATACATGGCGCATCGATTTTTTCGATACACTCCTTACATCATTTGGTTCAAATTCGTTTCTGTCACATTAACCACACATAAATGGGGCCAGATCATTTGTCCAACCCATTTCCGTTAATCGCTTCATCATAGTGTTCACTTTAGTGTAGTTTTTAGTTTTATTTGAGTGGTATTTCAGCTAGACTGGAAATTTCCACGTAAATGGATAGTTGTATGTCGTTGCACCGTAACGAACGATTCATTACTATGGCAGAATCGATAAGATGAGAACTATTTGTAGATCTTGTTGAACACACACCTTACAAATTCGTAATCGAAGGTGACTAGCGTTCATTCGTATTTCTTGCTTTGAATAAAGGAAATTTATCTTCAGAATTTTTCGATGGCTAGAATTTTACCAAATCCAGTAAGTTAATCACCTCACGCCGATTACCGGAGTAATTTTACAAAAACACGACATCCATGCATATTCAGTTGATGTACCATTTGAACAGAAAGGTGGTGCTTACCGCATTCCATTTCACTCATTTCTGCTGCCCAGTTGTGGATCGAGAAACGGGGCCACTCAGAAGTCTAATTGGACTATCGGATTGGGGTCCCGAAGTGGGGAGACAAGAGCTGATACGGCTCAGTGTTCTGTCAGTTACATTCTTCCAGTGGAAATCTCTCCTCTCTCACGTAGTTGTTCGATTTATTATTTCCCAGCTGACCTTTCACTAATCCTCGTTCTTTTTTTTCTGCTTAAGAGGATAGTGCCACCATACAACAACCAAAACTGGTCTGCTTTGGTGCAGGGTTAATGGTTGTAAAACGATATCTGAAGTGACAAACTAAAGACAAATATTGAAGTACTATTTGATTTCTGATATAAGACGGTCAGAATATCCACGCCGTCTATCGCTCTCGCACAAAAACTCACGGGCATAATATTCACATATCTTGGATTCTAACATGGCAATGATTTGATTTCTTCTCGAATAATACTCTTTATACAATTTCTTCACGCGTACACCTCGCTAGTCAAGTGTGCGGTACACTAAATGGTGCGTTTTAACCGTAGGCGAATTCGAACTTTCACATTTACCTCTACCGGTGAGTGTCAGTACAATTTTCTTCTTTGTCATTTCCCTAGCTGATTCGTAACAAACTGTAGTGTATAAAGTAGATGTTTTCGAGTAATAAGTTCCTGATGTGACAACTAAATATTTCCCGTGATTAGCAGAAATGTAATCCAATATGTAGTTCTATAGATAATCAATAGTTCTGCAGTTTCTATTCAGATATCATCTGACTGAGCGATAAAGTGGGTCGAAAATCACACTTTTTCATGTCGTTGATATTCATAATCACGTGATCCAATCTCTTCCCGAATTCAGTGCTTGAATTGTTCTGGTTGACTTAATCACAAAACCGTTAGATTGTGCTCACTAATATGTATGTGTGTATGTGTGTGTGTGTATGTTCAGCTATTTGTACAACAAAAGCGGTTGTGAGAGAGATCTGAAGTCGCTCGAGACCATGTCCGTTGGCATCAACGGACGAGCCACTCGACAATTGACTATAGAACGAAATAAAAAATTTTCCAATGGGACCGAACCGACTCTTGCGTGAATCAGTTGTCTGAGGGCGTGGTGTCTGGTTGAGTGTATACTGTTGAAAAAATAATCAACCCTTTCCATGTCAGACGGAAATTGACCTCTTGTGAACTGGCATAAGTAATTCAAATGAGGCAAAAAACCGACACACGGTAGACGCATTCCACAATTCCGTTACGAATATTGTCTATGCTTGATCGGGTCCGAGCTGTTTGTCTGAGGATCATTGTGTCCATGGCTTAATCGAAACATATGCTAGACACATTTAGGCAGTTCGTACAAACAATTGTTGTATTATTTTACATGCGATTCACTTTCCAGACTATATTGTGGGAGATGATCTGATATTGCTAGTAGGCTACCGAAACTGAATACTAATAGTCACATTCGTGCTTGCGTACGCACGTACGTACGTACACACGCACCCGTCTGTATGGATGCAAACAAGCCTTTGAGTGTCCCAGCCGAGTGCATTTTGGGACAATAAATCTCATGAGAAAGTGGGAAGTGAAGCACAGGATAGCACAGAAGCTGGCCTGTTGTCTTCTGAGTAACGAAGTAGGAAAAAATCCCATAAATTTACTAATCTCGTGTTTTGCTGCTGATTTAAGTAAACCCCTTGCGATTTATGGTTGGCTTGTTTTCTTAGAACAATAAACAAACATTAGAAGACAACCTTGCCGAGTTCAACACTAGGGTGAAATTCGACAGACTGTGATATCGATTGGCTAAAGCTGCACAAAGATACTGCTCTGTTGCTTTTATCCAAGATTCTCAAATGATATCGAAGCGTGATGGCATTGACGACTTTTCGTAATAATCTCGACTCGGATCCCCTGGATATCGAATTCTTCAAGGCACATTTGTGAATTTGGTTCGATTCATGTCAGAAAGAAGAACGAATATGCCCAAGAAGGAAAAATAACGCTCCTGCTGATTGTTTGGTTGAGTGACTTTAGCGATTGTTTATTGCTAACATTGTCGCCTGGGGAAACTCGTCATGATATCTGTTCGTGTGCTAAGACAAGTGTTATGCTTTGTGACAAAAGTTCATACTATGTTTAACTGTGTTATGAGGCATCCTCTTAGGAAAATCATAAAACCACAAGGGGATTGTGACTACATTCGGACTAGCCTTAGATGAAGCTTTCGAGATATCGTTTAGTCTTTGATGAAACTACCATAATAAAACCTCCTCTCAAAGTATGGATGAGCAAATTCAAGATGAAGACTGAATAGGCCCGATGATCAAAGTACACTACGAGCTTGGCAGCTGCGTCGCATGTGGCATAGATTTTGCAGCAGATGGCATCTCATGGCCAGCAACCGTAAAGTGCGTCAAAGATATCAACGAATCCCCACCTTGGAGACAGTGGTTAAAATCGAAAAGGAGTCCCCGTAAATGACAAAGTTTAGCTGAAGGCCGCTCGAATGGAAATAAAGTGCATTATTGTAATATTACGATTGAAAGAAGAGAGATTTTACGTTTCAATTTCGTGATCGTGTATCAACAATGCTTAAAATGATCATCGAGAATTAAAAGAATGCTCATAGTATCTTCACTTGGACACAAAACTAGGATTGACTTTTGCAGGGTAAACATCTAGCTCGGATAATTTGAATCGATTTATTTTGCCGTGAACACTAATATGACAATATTAGTTATTCATCACAGAGCAATGCTGATGCAACCGTATAATGGTCCCCTTGTGATTCTTAATGGTGAGCCAAGTCGTGCTGCTGCATGAACATTTGTCATCTTCTGAAACTTTAATACAATTTGAAATTCATTACTCAGTAATAATTAACGCAACTTGCCGTAAAACTGCATATGTTTCCAACTAGAAATTGTCTAGAAACCAAGGCACAGGGTATTTTTTTTACAATCCTCTTTTCTCTCTGTTCAAAACTCGTTAGGATTTCGCTTTGCGTCTCCGCGTAACCTGTGAACTGGGCACGCGAATATGTTTGAACTAATAATAATTGTTCTTGTTCCCCGGGCAACATAATAATACTCAAATTTTAACCACAACTCCTTATGACAGGCACATGGACATCGTTCCTGCGTGAACGAGTTCGGACATGAGCCATAGAACCACCGTCCACCTGTGGGGAGCACTAGGGTGCGTAACTAACCGGTAGCCTGTCTTGTTCAGCATGCCACAAACCCCAGTTGCCATGTTCGTACCCCACCATCATTCGTGTTAATGACATGCTGGATAAAACGCACGCCCATTAAGTGTGCCATTTGACCTACTGTTCCAATGGTATCTGGGGCTTATGGCCATTTGTTCAGCGCGGGGCCAATCTTAGCCACGTGCCTCAAATGTTCCCTAGTTAACACACATACACACACACACACACACACGTGATGCGCAAAGTCACGAGCCGCGAATGCAAGACGATACAATAAAGCTCAAAATGTTAGCAAGACATGGCAATCATTTAGTCTTACATAATTGCTCGTTTTTATTGGCGTGTATATTCGATTTCTGCTGACTTGATTAGGTCTTAATTGTTCACTGCGATAGGTAGCACTCGGGGGAGGGATCGAGCAAGACAATGAAGAAATTTGCCTCAGACAGGGGATCGGGTTGCCAACACGAAATCTGAGCGATTACACACGAACTGTTGACTGTGCTAGTCGCATTGTAATCGTGCTAATTGGACGGAGTAAAAGAAATGAGATAAATTGTTTTACGAGCAGAAAATGGGATGGAGAAGCTTGAAACTGATATGTATTCTGTCACGAACGAACTGGAAACGAGACAAGGAAGAAAAGGTACATCAACTAGACAGTCAAATTCAGACACATACAGTTTTGGAAGGATGCGAAACAAAAGTGAAAGCGGGTATTCCAGCTGTGTTCACAATCAGAGTATAACCGTTTGTAAACTTATCTATACCCTAAATGAGATAAGTACTTTTGCTTCCTTAGACCAAATGACGTGTTTTTTCAATACCACTCTGGAGGAGGCAGAACAATGGACTGAAAATATTCATGTAACTTTGAGCGAAACACCGATTCGTACCAAGGCTGGCGAGCAATTCAGTCAACGCGTTGCCTTTCTGACCTTAGTACACGGGCTAACTACGGGAGAATAAATTTCATATAGGTCACTCGGCGCGACGATAGGCCTAGACTTACTCTTAAATAGGTTGATTCGAAACACACAGTTGGTTTTAACGGCAATCATGCTGAGAAATCATGTAAATCACTTTTTTTTGCAATATCAACAGCATTATCAGTTTATTCGAAGAAATCGGCCAACCGAACTTAGTAGTTTTTTGAACTACCACGATGCATGTTTGATCAAATATTCCCATTCTGGAAGTCGAATACGTTACTAATCAATTATTCCGGGAAGTATGATGATTAAAAAGAGTACTCTTTGATGAAGGCAAAATCATGCGAAACATGGCATTCTAAGCTGTCCAAATAAAGGGTCATAAGTCAGTTCCTAGCGAGTCTGTGGGTCAACTTCATGATTCCCAATCGGCCGTAATCATTGTCAGCATCGTTCGACGTTCCGCAACAGGAGAAGTCCCGAGCAAGACTGCCTTTTATATGTTGAAACAGAGAGTGAGAGAGAGAGAGAAAAAGCCAATGTCATCGATAGGTAGATTAATGAGCCACGTGTATCTATGGTCATTGATGTGTATTTTTGTTCGGATATGAGAAATCCGAACATCAAACACGAATCTCCCTGTCTGTCCAGTCTGTGTGTGCGTGTGTGCTTGTGTACAGACGCTCAGTCGTGTACACGAAGACAGTGATTTGATTGTGCACGTGACTGCCCAGCTCAACACGAAAAGCTTTTTTTCGAGATTACCGCATTTCCAATCCCTTCAGGAACCGTAAACCCTTTTCGTCTATTTTCCAGTAACAAATGGACCAAATTGATAGTGGTAAACAAAAAAAACTGGAAGATATTCTTTTCCGATAGCAGGCAGAGGTCCCACTAACTATAATGACCAGTACGATCGGATCTGATCATGTTTCCCATTCATACGATCCAGATCTACGTTGTATAATTAACCCATCACAGACCGTAAGTTTCTTATCAATCAAAACAAAATATTGCTAACCATGTAATATTTATTAGTGAATATTCTTTGCCAATTCAATTGTCCAATTCCCTCTGCATGGTCTGTTACGAGATGAATAAAGTTGAGAGAAAGTTTTTATTTGTTTTCATGAACCTATAATTATGTTCACAGTTTACTGTACTCGCCGCGTTTCGTGGCCTATCCAAACGGTCACTTCTCCATACAACATACATCACGGCCTCTTCCTCTACCCTTTCGATAAAAATAAGATTATCGTCATATTTCCTGATCTTATCTCTTCTTACAATGATATTAATAATAATAGGTTTCTTTCAATCCAAATGGGCAGATATAGAGTTTCAAGTGGACATCCGTTTAAGTGTTCATCGAGTTCTAAAAACTTAACGATACAAGCGCGCGCGAGAGAGAGAGAGAAGGGGTGCAGAAAAGTTCGAGGTTCGCCTAACCTAAAAAAACGATCTGCAGACAGAGGAAATTGTTCGTGGTTTTCGATCTTAATCTGTTCATGTTACTCCTCGTTTGTCAAAAATTATTCCCCAAGGATTTTCATCGTTCGTTTGTTCCAATACGAAATGGGTTGTTCATTCTCGGCTAAGATTGGATATCACGTTGAAGTTTATCGCATGAGAGTTCATTCACACCCTAACTTGCTCTCACATTCAAGTAGTTCATTAGATCAGAAAATTAGCCCTTTTATTTGTTCCAACGATTCTCGTTTTAGTTGAACAATTTTAACAACAATATGAGATTTCCTCAAATGACATCCATTCCCATCGAGAAATTTGTTTTTTTTTTCACGAAATGACTTCATTTAGCCCAAATTGCATTTTTTTTTCTTTTACTTCCTTTCTTAATGAAACAACAATGTACATCAATGCTCAGAAAGAGGGCCGCGACTAGCAGAGGGCTGCCAAGTGGGTAAGCTGACCGACGGTGGGACGATTTGAACCCGCAACCTTCACGTCCAAACGCCACGACCTTATCCATTTGGCCAGCGCCGGCCACAGGGGTTCAAGATTGTCACGTTTTCTATCTGATCGACTTCAAGTTGTACACATTATTTACGGGGCTAGATTTGACTGGAATTGATTGATAAGTATTGTTTGTCTTATCGTCACATCACTCGAACAGTATGATTCACAAAACTCACTTGCACAACGTCCCGTGTAGGGTGACCTTGTTGGACAGTCTAGCAGGAGACTGGTTGCCCATTTCCCATTTGAGTGTTTTTCTTTCCCGCTCAAAATGGTCTTTTGTTTACTCGTCTGGTTCTGTGTCTGATCCCCGG
>LUCM01007028.1:101540-134949 GCA_008360955.1 Fasciolopsis buskii
TCCTCACTCACTCTCACGTCCGCTTTGGTGATTGATGGACTGTGGGATGTGAAACTGCTGTCAACCAGCAGGAATGTTTTCCACAATGGGATAATTATAGCTTTTTGTCTATCTGAGGATGTAACGCATACTCGTGCACGCATACTCACACATAAACCCACACAATCAAGCTTTTTGGAGCAGTCCTTCTTAGATGTTCTCAAGTACAAGGGTTCTATGTACGTAATATACCCTGTGATAATATGGATCACAGTAAGTGCTCGAAAGTGCTGGCTCTCGACTCAAGCACATTGCACATCTTCAAGCGACAACTGCCGATTGTGTTTACAAAAATGGGATTTCCGCTAGGCGCAGTAGTTAGGGTTTGCAGACCATGTAGTTCGGTGTAGGTTAACAACCTTTTAGGTTCACGAGGTACGAAATAAACAGGGATTTTGTCCTGTCATCCGGCGACCGGGACAGGAACGAACCCTAAACAGATTTTATCGACTGTGATCTTCTGACTTCCTAAACTGATCTACCTATCTGCCACACATGAATACAGACAAACAGAAATGTGAACAGAGCTTCAGTATCAGATGTTGTAGCATTATCATTCTAATCTGTCGTTCTCATCTGTACTGATGTGGGATGAAAGATATTTCAGTTATCCCATTTAGTGGCCAGTTTCGTTGTACACCTACGGTTGAGATGAACGAAGAAACAGTTCAAACAGCCAACTCGTTGTTAGAAGTCATAAAATTCTACTCGTCAGGGTTACTGGTTTGTCGAGTTTCGTCTTGATTATACTTATCAATTGGTTAGTTGATGAATAATCAATTATGAAGCCCAATGTGGATGATGATAAGTTACTCATTCTGATATATATATATTGTTATATGGCATCCGTATTTCATTTTTATTCCGTGTTATTCCCGAATCTGCAAATTCGTGAACTTTTCACGAGCAAACTGGGACGCAGATCGCGTCATTATTCCACAAGAAAGTTTAACTTGTATGGTCAAGACATTTGGTTTTATGCACGCAATCACGTAAATCTCTAACGGTCCAGTTCACCCGGGCACAACTTTTCCAATCATATAGTCACTTCACATGTGCAATTTCTTGTCTCCGGTTCTTGGTTGCTCTGTCTCTTATCCCTTTTCCCTCACTCGCTTATAGTTGTCAACCTGGATTCCCTATGAGGGCGCATTAACGAAAACTTGTTCACGGAAAAGATCGACGTTTCATAATCTCATGAATTTTTCAACGGAGTCCTTTGATTTTTCTAGCGTTCAGGGCAAGATGCTATTCATTGGGACTGAATTAGCAAAGCGGTCACGTTACTGTGACCGGTTGACCGATTTCCCGTGAGCAGAAAACGTTTCTTCTCCTTCATTTAATCTCCCGTGTCGTTTGACTGATTATTGAACCGTGTCAAAGCTAAGAGAGACGTAGAAGTAACGGTTTTTCAACTACACATCAATTCCATCACTACTAGAATCCCTGCCAACATTAGTGTTAGTAACAATAATGATATTCATATTGCAGTGTTTACGTGGCTAATTTACTACAACATGTTGGGCTATTTAGCTTCGGTTGCGTATCTCAGATGCCTGTGCGTGTGTAATGGTCATTGTCTTCTGTTTGTACAACGTTCCGCTTGGCAAGCAAACTGCGTATAGTTCAAATTCTTTTAGACCTTGCTTCCGCGAACCATGACCTCAGTCCAGAAGAGCGATTTAGGAGTTACTAGGCAAAAGAGATATTGAAACCGATAGATTTCAGCATAGGATTTATGATTGTTGTTGCAACATTTATTTTGAGTTGGTGCTGGTGACCGAATGCTATGCAGAAAATCGACGTCAAGAGCCCCAAATGAACGTGCAACCATTCACTTACCAGGACGATACTCCACTACGAAGCTATCGTGGTGGATACGGCACTCGGAAACGATGGCCCTGTTAGGTCAAAGGTTGGCCAAGTATTTCGAGAAAGTTAAGAATTAATCTTGAGCTCTGTGGAACTATGTGCCCTGAATACGATCGTATACATTTGAATGTTTGTCAAGAGAACATGGAAACGACCTCTGTTCTGTTGAATTAGTTGTACTGACATGTTTGTAACCAATGTCGTGGACACGAGCACCTCGATGAATGTGATCGTTTCAAGTTTCCAAACACTCAAGGATTCGTTCCATTCGTTGAACACTGAACTTGCAAAATCCACATATGCAGTTTATAGCCCGGCTTAACGCGTACTCCTTTTGATTCGACTAAACCATCTACGGAACACCATTGAACTGGTTGCCTAGGTTAGCATAACTATTTCTCAGTCTCGTTCTCTCGTTTATGATTTTATACTCTAAGGTATGATTGAAAATACTTGAGTTCGCCCTCTCGGGTGTGTGAAATTTACGGTGGTTTTTAGAAGGAAATGCTTCTGCTGTTAGGGGGCGATATATATATATATATATATATATATATATATATATATATATATATATATATATGAAAGCAGATTAAAGAATGACATTCTTTCAATAGACTGGTTTTGGTTTATTCGTTGAGTTGGGCAGTTTGATTGCAAACGTTTCATCACCAGCCGAATTGATATCATCAGTGCTACGATCTTGTGCCAAGCGTCTGGTTGTCATCGACGCCTAAATAGGTCACCTAGTCTTTAGTCGGTGTTGATTGGTTGCTCTGGGTGAAGTGGTAGGGTACGGAAGCTACCCATTTGCCTCTTTCAACTTCGCCTACTGTTAACATGTTGTCGACTAAATCAGCGTTCGTTTCGACTGGCTTGTTCCGATTATTCCTTTGATCGGATCGATAAGTATATGTGACCTAAATCGACGTACCTGTTCACTGATCTTTCCGAGGAGTGCCAAGCTACGAGAAATTCCTTCGAATGCTCTGTTCTACTCTGGACGATGATACTCATTTATTTGAAATCGAACTTATGTCCTTCTCGATGGTTGTGAACTGAAATTGGGGAGAGTGAATCGTGCCTTTTGTTGTTTCTTGATGCTCATGGATCCGTGTCCCAAGTTCCTTCTTACTTTGTCCAGTGTACGGTTTATCGCAGTCTTCGCGATCGACTTGATAGACATCGATTCTTTTCAGCTGCCGATTCTCTGGTCTCCGATAGAATCTTTCCTCGTTTATTTCTGTGCCACTTCAATCCCATCGGCTTCAGTAACCTTGTTGTCATTTCGGATATGTCTGAAGTGCGGTGACTTATTCAGACAGACGATGGCAATCAGACGCTAGGTACAACAGTATGGCACTGATGATAACACCTCGGTTGGTAATGAGGCGTTTGCAATCGAACTGCCCAACTCAGCGAACAAACCAGTGCCATATATATATTTCTCACCAGAATCGAATCTGTAGCATCAGGAGTGTGCATGGATGCTCTTCGTCGAAGAGTCCACGGAAGAATCACAACTGTGATTCGTTGATAATTCTTTGTCAGTTGGGCTGAGCCATCCTTAGGAATGAGTGCAGAATGCCTCAGAATATATGTATGTATATATAGGAACGGCAAGTAGTATCTGGATGCGTAAACAAAATTTGCCAAGGGAGCACACGGGACTATGAATTCTTCGACTAAGAGCTTTCATGCACACTCCTGATGCTACAGATTCGATTCTGGTTGGAAAGATCAATTCGGAGTGTACAAGTATGTGGATGTTTGGACAAGAGAGCATCGGGTACGCATACCTGACGAGCGACAATAACCGCGAAACCGGTCGTGTGCTCCCGGGAAAATTTTGTTCACTCGTCCAGATACTACTTCCTGCTTCTATATGTACATATTTATATATCTGACCGGTTTCGTGGTGCAAGCTTACAGCCAGATTGCTCAGGTATGTAGATGGATGGACATGGGAGTACCGAGCACACATGCCTGATAAGCCGCAATAACCGTCGCATGCTTCCGGGACTCTGTTTATCCGTGTATATACTGCCAACTATAGACAGACCACCTCGCGATTCCAGCGCCATCGTTCTGTATGTTTATCTTGCCTAATCCACAGTCATGATCCCCAAAAGGGATTCCCGATCCATTCAGACTCCTATCATACAAACAAGATTCTGGTGAGAATACATATATACCATATCTGCAAACAGTCTGCTATTACCCAACTGCACGCCTGATTTGTGTAGGGACAGTTAACATTGATTGACTGGTTTTCGTACACCATGAATATTTTGAGCTGAACGCTATGCTCTAAACAATATTTCTATTCACAAAATATGACCTTGAGGAACTATGTCATCACGTGGTTAGTGGAAACTGCTGCTCTCATTGCTGTCACAGGCAATCAAATGGAGAAACTCACTGGTTCACTTATCGACCACGTCAGCTGACATAACAGTTCATCTAGCTCTCTATTCATTCCCGGCGTTTTATTAATTCATCATTGTCTATTGTGCGTTTCCTCCTCTAAGGCCAAGTGATACCGGTCAGAGCTCAAGTTGTGCAACAGTTGGAGTTAAATATAATCGCTTTGGAACCTGTTATCCAACACACACACACGCGCACACACATTTGACATACAATGGCATTTGTGAACCGGAGTCTCATACAAATAACCAGTCAGTCAACCGTTCATCCAGAATGACCTAGACGGTTAGTGAAAAGCAAATTCATTTGCGTAGTTGTTCTGGTATCTGTGGGCAGGACCAACAGAGATAGTGGAATTAGGGCAACGTGTGCTACGTTATTCGGTTGGTGTGTACAATCACGGTGGACTAGCGCAACGCAAACCGGAATACAGTTCTGATCCGATCTGATCCGATCCGATCCGATCCGATCCGATCAAATTCGCGGAGACAACAACGACGAAAACAACAAAAGTCTCGTATTATCATTTCAACATTTGGGACGGAAAACAATTTATCGAACTCTTTTCAGCTGGTTGAAAAAACGATGACACTGCATACGAACGAATGAACCGGGATTGCTTGATATTAGCACACTGTGATTGAGTTGCCCGTGTTACTGGTTGAAGTTTGTCCGTTGGAATAACTTATAATTTTGTGATAAATTATTTGTAAAATGGAATCGGTATCTGGTGTACGGATTATTTGGATCGATCGAAAACAGTAAGTCAATAGAGTGATTCATATTGATATCTGATTAGGCGATACACATTCCAATATGTTTGGTAGTTGTGATGATTCAGCTATTTGTCTGAATACTAATAATAGTAACAAAAGCATTAATATTAGTAAAAAGCGACAACGATAGTAATAGTAATACTGATAATGGTATTATTGTTATTATTAACTCTTCAGATTTTCCGCAATGCTAGTTTTCACCGGGTATACAGTGAATCCAATTGCAAGCAAAATATATGAAATAGACAATTTCTTCCCGCATGAATTTACAGTGGTCATTAATATGATTACTCGATTCTACATGCATGTTTACAAATCCATGCACGTTATTCCAACAATGCACATAGTAGTACTTTAGTGGTGGTAGTAGTAGTGATTGCACTTATCTGCAAATAGGTAGATGGACAAAATCGGCTCCGGACGAACTTGTGAGGAACAACTGCCGTAGGAACCATGTATGATGAGAAAAATAGTCTTTTAGGAAAAAACGTGTTGGTTTCTTCGTGCTCGACCCCCCCTCCCTCCGGCTTGCTCGAGTGTCCATCACCATTCATCGTTTGTCAGTGGAAGCAATATCACATGACCCTTCAAACTGATGTAATGGGGTGATTTAGAGGGCTCTGTTCCTAGCCCTTGACCAGTGTCCAATTCACAAGGTGTTAGAACGATCGGCTTGTCTCGTAGTCCGCTGGGAGCAGGTGACTAATCGTTCGGTTCATGCGCCTATCGAGTCAGGTCGAAAAAATTGATCACTTATTGATTACTTTCACTGCAAAGTCAATCCATGTTGTACGGCATGCTTCTTACGTCACCTGTCGTTGGTTTGGAATCAGGATTTAGCGTTCACCCTTCTAGACAGAAGATCAGGCATGCATGTGGACAGCTTCGCTTATTCATCTTTGTCCTCAGGCATTCATAAGAATAACTTGCCAAAGTGCTAAGCATGACTTCTTCTGCCAAAGGATCGTCAGCCATGCAAACGTTTGGGGTCATTTATAGAGTGTTTCATCAAGAGTAACTCACTCGGAGTTTGAGATAAATACTTTCGAACACACTGAGGCAATTCGACTAACCAGCTTCGACGTTATCCGTTGCTTTTATGACTTTTTGTGGATGAAAACATATCCCTCTTCATTAGGACACGATGATAAGACTGATTACAGCAAATCGTGCGATACAACTATGCAACCCAGTTGGATGAGTTTTTGGTTGAATAGGCCACCCGTTTACCTTCCGGTCGCATTTTACACAGGCTCATCTCCGGTCGACACGGTCGACGTTGTGGCGCTTCAACCTGAACATTGTGGATTCGCATCCACTCACCGCCGATCAACTTTCCCATTTGACATCCCTCTATTGGTCGCATTCCTGTAACCTGAAAATGATATATAATTGTTATTTTACTATGAAAACTAGGTAAACGACAAAAAAGGGGTGCAAACTATCCGGGACAATGTGTATTTAGTGGTAGAATCCACAGTACAGCTGGGTTCGCGTGACATGGATGAGACAACAATAAATCGTGATAATACGTCTCAGTGAACGCTTTTTTTCGAACCACGTGATGGTATCACGTGGACCGTAAACGAGTGACGTTAATATCTTAATTAAACCACAATCATTGATCTAGTGCCAACAATCCAACTAGCGAGTAATAACGCTATTGGGTAAGAGGGGCCGAAAAGAAAATGGCGAAATGTGAATAGCAAAAGCATGGGCCTTGATCAAACATAACCGATCGGAAGAATGAGTTGTCAAGACCGCTTGAATAGGTGAGGAAATAACCAGTTCTACAAGGAATCTAATGAAACTGAAACCGGATATCAGGACCAATTCATACTTAATTATGAAGTATGAAGTAGGTTCACGTCATGATTTCGCACCGTGTTAGTTGTGTTTAATGGGTGGTTGGAAGCGGTCTCGTTCCTAACGTGAATTAGTCTTGAATGATAGCCTCATCTGATTTTCTCCGTTCCTTGTCGTTTCAATGCCCGGAAGTCAATAGGCATACAACACACATTGGTTACCGCCAACCTCGAAATTCCACGTCAATTTCTCTCTGGATATACGGTTTTTGCAGCTCTTTTTTAAGTAAAATAATAAAGCTTGTTTGGAAGATATCTTGTAGTCTTCCTATTCTACTGAAATCGGTTTCTAAGCAATAAAACTATTATCAAGGCAGTAAACCTGAAGAATCTATTCAGTCTACCGGGCAGAGCTTCAACTAATTTGATCATGTGGCTGTTTTGGGATCACGTGATCAAACGGTCGATGCGCTTACCGACCGCTGTTATTATTATTATTATCGTAATTGTCGTCTGGTCTGTGTTGATTCACTCAAGAAAGGTGATCCACTCTGTGAACTCAGCCAATTCGTAGCTAACTTACAAACATCATTAGTTGGTAAATTTTCTCTGAATAGTAATGGAAACTACGTGCGTGAGAATAAAAGCATCAAAATCATTCTCACAAGTGATCATATCCTCCCACATACACCAACATCTATGCTTCGTGGAACTGACCGTGAAAAGCCTAAATATTCATTTTCATTGTACATAGCTCTATTAGAATGTCCTGGTTTACCCGGTGATTATCAAAGGCACTAAGGATGGTAATATGATAACAGAAATGAGTTCACGTATATTCATAGATGGAGCTGCATACGGCGTAACAAAGCACCTCTGGAGCTGAGTTCGTAGTATGCTGAAGTTGGAAGGTCACAGTGCGCTCATTTCTGCAGTATGATTGCAGGATATGAAGTTTCCGTGTTGAACATGTTCGTGCCTCGAATTTTCTCAACACCGATGTCGAGGAAGAATAGCTAGGATTGGATCATCTTACTGATTTCGTTACGTGCCAGTTGGAACTCTAGCATTGGGTACGCTTCTAGAGAGTAGTCCGTCACGGCATATCAAGCTTAACAGAGCCAAATGGTTGGGTCACGTGTGGCAAACACTCGTCTACTACACCGCACCCTATTTCGCGTTCCTCTCACGGAGTGGAAAAAGCCATATGGAGGTCAGTAGATGACGTGGCAACGTGGAATGGGACAATGTACAGTGAATTCAGTTAGAGTTGGTTCGAGTCTCAAAGACCCAACAAAAAACTGGCTGGAGACACTGAACGATATGACATTGTTGCATTTACTGTCGAATCAGAATGATTGGAATTAGGAAACACTTGGACAATTAGACTGTGTATTCCATGTGCCGCATCTGAAATAGGCGCTGATGACCAATTGTATTGCTATTTCCACTGTTAATACTACTACTACTACTTGTAATACTACTATGAATAAGCCACATTCATGGTATTCTTTCAGTGACATGTGTTGCCTTCGATGGCACGTAGTGAAGTTCAGCACAGAGCAGAAAAAATAAGGATTTATAATTGGCACAATTTTAAATGACCCCAAGATACTTGGTCACCGATCAATAATTCACCGTTTATTCGCGGTCACAAACTTTCGATCAGATCTATCTTCAATCAGCGTCAGTATAACGACGGAAAAATCTTCCCAGTTAACCTCGTTAAGTGATCGTACCCAAATCACGAACGTGGACTGGTGGAGCTGTAATTAATTATGTGCACCGGTTTACAAACCAAACAGGAAACACGTACAGATCGATAAAATCACTACTTTAAAATGTTTAATTTTTCCTGATAGGTAGGTTGACGTGTCACGTGCCTTTCAATGGGAGTGGTCTGTTTGATTTACTGACCTGTACTCTAGATGCCCTGGAATTCCAATTGCATGTAAGGCTAACTGGTCCTCTGCCTTCTTTACTGTACCACCTTTAATTTTGTTCACTTTGCTCGAATTACACGGGATGTCATTTTATATGGAATACTTTCGTTTCAGTACATATCGCCAGGGGGCACCTTCTTAATGTCACTTCAGCTTTGAATATTTTAACCTAAACTAGTGGCATCAAAAATGTATCGCCGTTAGAGACAAACTTAGCTGTGCCAGTATATAGGAATTATCAATCGCTGCATTTGCACATGGTAACAATTATGACAGATTGAATTCTCTTTTCCAGTCTCATAAAACACGGCTCATCCTTCCGCATAACTTCTTACCCCATTACTGAATTCTGCAAGATTAGTCCATCTCAAACCCAAAGGTGCCCAGAGAGAGTGAGACAGACAGAGAGAGAAGTTAGCAACTACAACTCTGTCACTGAAGATGGCAAAACCGCCTGTGTTCGCACTCAGTTGGATGAGTTAATAAGGTAGGGAGGAGTACTGATGCTGTCCCTTCCACACACTTANTTACATATATATATATATATATATATATATATATATATATATATATATATATATATATGTACATGACGAGCGACAACAACTGCGAAACCGATCGTGTGCTGCCGAGCAAATTTTATTCACTCACCCAGATGCTACTTGCCACGTATATATAAAAGCATGAATTCACTCGGCCAAAGTGCGTTCGTACACCGAAATTCAGAACTAGTAAGAAACCTACACTCTGCAAATTACATTATCAGACAATTTCGGACTTCGGAGAACCGGTGCCCAAATTATTACGGTATTCTGACGAAGGCATTCATTGCTGTTTGGCGGTAGGCAAATGTGGATCCCAAACAGATGCACCAACAAGGGATAAGCAATTGCGAATCAATCAATATGGCGTCTAAACTCGCCGAAGCGGTTCTCATACTACTCAGGTCGAACGAGTAGTTAAGATCAACAAGTTGTCTATTGGACCATTGGCAACCTTCCATAACAGACCGATCGTAGATGTTGATAGTCACCGGCACAGGGGAAATCGTGTAGATGTTACTTGGGTTTGAACGGCACGGATTAGAATCTGGCCTGTTTACTGGCCCTCATTTAAGGGTCGGGTGGGCGGAGCTTGTAAGAGTAAGGTCAGTATGAGACTCAGTAGCAGAGACGCGCATACTAACTAATAAGACATGTTTTTCTCACGATCTAGCCATACACTTTTATTTCCCCATTCGGATATCTACTAAAATGATCTTACCCCATACAGCACAGTCCGTCGTTCGGTTGGTCGGTTACGTGGCCTACACAACAACATGTCAAGTGGGTATCAACTCAGTTAATTTCTCTAAATAACTCTTGGTAATTCATGAAAACTTCATGCCCGTTCTTGTCACATTCGTTCAGTTTCAACTCTATCCTCCCTATTGTGATCTGTTGCTACCCGGGCATAAGTGGATTAGACCTAATCTCTATCAAAATCAAGCGGTACTGTTAAGTGTAACGAAAAAGCAACAACACCCGAGCATCGCCAATGGGAACATTCAAGATTGTTCACCTTTTTTAAGGGCTAAATAGCATTAAGCTTTATTCATTTAATCCCCGACAAGTATGTCACGGATACGCAATCAACCGGTTCTTATTATTTGTCAGAGAAACTTTCTCGTTGGTTGGACGAGAAAGAGGGTGTGAGTCGAGACAATCCAGTCAAAATAATCTCGGTCTTGTCGACTTGTGTTGCAGAAGAAATCAGTCTCAAGGGTCATTCAGGTTTAAATATGTTCCACTGTTCCATTTGACTGGCACAAATTTCCCGGATTATGCTTGTAATTTTACGGCCTTAGCACACCGAATAGCATATCCGATCTTGCTGGTTTGAGAAATTCGTCCAGCGCTAGTATCATTTGCCTTGTCGTCACATCACGTGACCTGTTCGTACTATGTTAAAAGTAGCTCTTTAAATTGTAATACTAACTAATACTTCCTTAACTTCACAAATGATGTATTCACTCTCCACTACATGACTGTCACCATTTGTAGTAAAAGTCCAGTGGCATTGCAACTTTGTTTTTTTCTGAGTTATTTTGCTTATTCAGCGATTAGCGTTGCAGTACACTTCAAAACGTTAGGCGAGCTGGAAATAGTTGAGACTAGTTAGCCGTGAATAATGTTAGCATTTGTTCATAGACGCGATCTTGTTTACTGAAAGCAAATGTACATGACTACTTCTTTGTTGAACCAGTTCAACTGGCTGAAATGTTTACTAAACTCCGGAAGACAAAATTCTGCCTGATTTCATCCGATTTGTTGATAGGTTTGTCAGGTCGCCAGACAAGATTTTTATCTGAAAATCGGGACTTTTCTGCCTAATCTGAGTTAGACCTCCAGGGGAACTGGAACCAGCTACCACGAAGCGTGTGTACTTTACCTTTTGCTCAACAACATGTTCCGTGCACATTTTGTGTACACGTGTATGTACGTACGTATGTATTTTCGTATGTGTGTGTGTGTGCGCGCGCGCATGAGTGCTTGTGAGCTAGTGGACGCGCATATGTGATCGTGGTTAGTTCCCCTCTGTTGTTTCTGCTGTCGGTTCACTGTTGACCTTTGCAATTCGTCAGCTAGAACAAAATGGTACTGCCCTGTTTTCACCGTCCTATTGTTGTTCGTAGTTTTTGTTCGTTTGTCTAGCTCCACATGTTTGCGGTATTCTTGTCGCTACACTCTGATGAGTTGATCAGCTGGGAGTGAGATACGAACGCTGGGATTGGGAATGGGGAGGTTAAGTGGTAATGAATGACAGGAAAGTACAATGCACCGCCACGTACTCATGACCTACACACACACACACACACACACGTCATACTACTAATTCCGGGGAAAAAGTTGATCGTCAGCAGATCGCAATTCTTCTCTGGCTTCTCCGTGAGCCATACGGCCACTTGGATTGTGTGCATTCTCTCTCGTTCTCGCTGTACTCAAGGGGGATCTTGTGAACGTGTGTATGTATGCAAGCACACACGTGAACGACACCGTCCAACGTTATTTTACCATCTGTCCATTTTTCAACCAAATCCCAAATGCTTCAAAACTTCCCTACTACATCGGTCACAATCAACGATTAGGTTCGAACACGCGACACGTGAAATTTCGTCTGGTAGCCTCGTGTCCATGTGAACGACAGTTGGATTTGACTCACGATTCAGTTATTGACTGTTCATGAATTCTATCATTCGTTTCAATATTATCATCATCATCATCATCATCATCATCGTCATCATCATCAACATGAACTTCGTCAAGGTCGTTTTCTTTATCATCACCAAAATCATCAACTTCGTTGTTCATATGAAGGTGTGTGAAAAAGTACACAAAACAAACTACCCACCGTGTGCTTGTGTGTGTGTGTGTGTACGGTTATGGATGGGTGGGGTGGGTATATGCGTGTGTACACGTGGCTGAGCTATACCAGCATGCGATAAAAACGACAAAGGCGTCGTGTCGTTAGCCCCGCGCTTTTTTATATCTGTTTTTCTCCTAACTGTCCGTCTTTTTCACTTCCCGTCGTCTTGTGCTGAAAGAACCAAGGGTAACAGGTGGGTAAGTGGATAAACCTCAGAGGAACAATTGGATTACCTGTGACGGGAAAAGATGGGATGAAGAAGTTGATGAGCATGAAAAACGAGACTTACCAGCACGCTGTAAAATGCGTTCAGGTACACACAAAACTACGTCCAAAGCACGGGCGCACACACATACATACACATACACACACACACACACACACTAGGTGACCGGTTGAACAAAGCCCTTTTGAAGGGGAGAGAGAGATGCGCAAAAAATTTCCCCACTCGCAAATTACACTTTTTAATTATCGCCGGAAGATGGTGATTAACTTATGGTAAATATGTATTGCTGATAAACTTGTAATCTCAAGCGGGAAATTTTTTAATTTATACGCACAATTCACCAATTGCTCAGTCAACGCTCGTGTCTGTTTCATTCGGTCCAACTTGGGACTCGAACACAAGATATGTTTGTCACAAACGATCACTGTCATGCGGGTCACAGAGTTTGCTAACCCGTACAAGCCCGCGTAGGAAGATTTATCATGGGATAATGGATAAGAATATAGAAAGTCATTCAGATAACGTGTATTGCCTAGTGTTGGGGGAAAGAACTTGTGACTTGCTATTGTCAACTGTAGATTTGTACACGGGTTTGTTACCTGCGGGGTTCGTAGAAGTTCACAGTCAGTGATCTCACTGGATGTGAAAGAATCTCCTCGAGAGACTTGGAGGGGGAATTCATATATCCTGCTGGTAACCAGGCGAGGGGGATGTCCACGGTGAAAAGACGTCTACAAAACTGTTGTCGTCTGAAGGAACGAACTAAGTGTGTGCACTTGCACTTGAGGATTTTATTGACAGCTACTTGTTAAGAATAATCGAATGAACGACGTATCGAACAAGCAGATTAGATTGTAGAGTAGCCTTGAGGGAAAATCGAAACGTCCGCTCATTACAAACATTCTCGACCAAGCTGTGTTTTCATCTTGCAAACAGTTCTAGCAAGATGATTTGAAGAAGTTTATTCCCGGCTTCTCGACTTGGGATCCACGGCCCTTAGATAGCGGTTGAGGTTATGTGAAAGCCGTGTCTCATTTTTGACACAATATCGAGATGGTAAATAGTTTTTGGATTTTTCAAATTTTACTTTCTTCCTATCTGTAGCAACATTTTATCACCGATGGTATCAAAATTTTATTTCATTTTCAATGTAATCACAAAATTGGTAGATTATAACTAAGTAGCGGTATCAAAATTGGGGAATCACAAAACAATAAACGAATCACGGAAAGATTCCTCGTCTACTCGACTAACCAACTCACAGTCCTGTTCGAAGGCCGTATGAAGTCTTTTTTGACACTTCTTCGTCAGATTTGTCGAAGCCGAGGGAGAATTTTCCAATCCCATCGACATATTCGTTTCTCGTATTCCCATTGAATTCGACAAATCCAAAAATGAATTGATTCGGAAACTTGAGGTCTGTTATTGTCAATACAAAGTTACTGAGCTCGATCGCCAATTAGTTACCGTTCTCATTCCCTCTGGGATTGCATCAAAAGTTATCGCATCTTCCAGGTATAATACTGGTTCTAAGATCAATCTTGATTAGTAAATATTCAAAGCCTTATGCGATCTCAGTTCGACAATGGGATGAGAAACGTGAACACTCCAGGCATAGAGGTGAACTAAAGTCATCTTGTGAGGTTTTTCTGTGTCATTCATTTCATGAAAACATCCAATCTCCTACTACTAAAATGTACCAAGTAATCAAGCTGTGTGGGTCATATTCAGAGCCTTGGTCGTACCTAGGCTTCCTGCAGAAAAGTCATCTATCAGTAGGGGTCGATCGCTTGAGCTAGCGGACAGTAACCGTGCAAATCAGTGACGGATAGGTGCAACATGATGTGGTGAAGTTGAACAAACCGTTCAGAGCCTGCCCGGTAGCGTGATGTCTAAGGCGTTCGACTGAAAATTCGTTCTTCCCGGGTTCGCGTCCCAGTTCGGGCGCGGTCGATATATACTGCTGATCACTCCTAACAAGGATGAAACAGCTGTACAGAGCTTTCATGGTTGATGACGATACCACATTGTGAATTATTTCATGAAGACATTCATTTCGTTGAAGATCCACAACATGCAGTTTAGGGCACCAGAAACACCAGCTTGCGCGGATATTTTTCACGCCATCTTGTTCATGCTTTAATCTCGGCATCACGTGACCAGTATTTTCTTCACAGAAGGAAAAAGCCTCACTGTTAAGATGTGCGAACATTTTGAAGAGCTTTTCCCAAGAATATCTATTATGAGAATGCGCAAAATTTGTCATTTTTCTCGTCCATTTAATTAAGAACTTTGTAATGTTGGGCTCTTGTCAGCCGAGACAATTACTTGTAATAACGAATGACATCCTTCAATCGGATAGCAAGTGCCTTCATCTCGAAATGTTTGCAGTCTGCTTGTGTACGGCAAATGAATGGAGCAAGTGCTCCAAATTATACTCTGTTCACAAAAAATGGACGGGAGGCATCTCGGTCGATGTTCACCCCTTTGTAACACATGGTATGACTAAAAAAAGAATATTTAACACGTTACAGTTAGTGGAAGACAACAATCGTCTGCACAATCTAGATGATACACCTCGTGCAGAATATTGATCAAGGCTTAGGAACCGAATAGACCGTTTGCAAAATCGATAAACAATTTTGAATCCGAATGAGCATTTGTTCTATTCACTAGACACACAGACAGACGAGAGTGCGAACATTCGAAATTCTTGGCTCTTGGTCTCCAATAACCACGTGTTAGTAAACCTTGTACTTGAGGTAGGGCATACTCTTTCTTGGATAGACCTAGCCGTACAAAGGGAATAATTGAAATCCCCACTGTTCATAGCAGTGTAAGCGTTTTCAGGTGGTGCAGATTGTTTTAACCACTTGTTTAAAATGAACCCGAGACGGTTTCACAAAGTTTTAGGGCATTTTCTATAATATTTCTTGTTCCATTTTGTGCATCTGGATTTCTTTTGGAAATCTGAAACGGGTGTGAGCTACCTGACACGTGAACGAAAGAACCTCAAGATCAGTTGAGAAGAAACGAGCGATATCACGACATTCCGTCGACTAAACCACTACTCGGATCCCGAAAATGCAGATTGCCTTGTGTTTCACATGAGACCAGCGGTCACTTATTAAATTGTACCTTGTAATATTGCAAGAACTTATTGTACTTACAACACATTTGGAATTGGTCACGATGCTTCAGTGATTACGACAATATGATAATAATGATGATTTCGTCATCACTGAACATGTATCGCAATCGTGACCGTCATCCATAACCGGTGTTGGCGATCGGTGAATCTTGTCACTATCACTTGTTGATCAGTTGAGAACACGAATGAAATGATGGCTAACGGTAGGCCACAATGAAATGATGAAAATAAACCGCTTTGTTCGATGATCAATGTTCGAGATGGAAAGTTGAAGTCTCTGGTCTTATCGGTAGATAATCTTGAATTTTCTGTCTAATCACAGGAATAGAAACATGTTTCGTGTAGAACATTATCCTAAAGTTGCAAGCGTTATTCTTCCCTACGCACAAACACACACGCACACACACGCACACACACGCACACACACTGGCCTGAGACACTCTCCACACACATAATTTGACCTTTCTTCGTACGAGAAAACTAACGCCTGTCTAAACTTGCTGCGGGCATGTGTTCATTTTGAGAGTGCAACTCATAAATTCATGCTCGTGAATTACGCAATCCAATCGACAAGGCTTGCGATCGAGTAGCCAGTGTGCACGATGATGTGAGTAGTACTGAACTCGGGAATGATTAATGATTTCGTCGATAAAGTACACACGCATGCACACATACACACACACGCATGTGGTAATGATCTCGTGCTAAGTGAGCCCAAAGGGCAAATCAGTCAACAAGGAAATGGATACATCCACGTGCTGGCATGATGTCATTTCGACAGCCATCATTGTGGCACGAACCATGCACCAGCGATGTCCGCATAATCACCACATGCATGTTATTACTCACAAAAGAAATTTGCCAGCCTAAATCGGCACTAGAACGGAGGCGAGAAAGTTCGGAGAATATTTCGTTCCACTAATGTGGCAGACAGCTTGATGGATGAATAATAAATAGTATTACGAATTTGGAATGCAAGTGGATCAATTTGATAAATTTGTTTGTGCTCTGGGATGAATGCAGCATAACTTATAATGTCAGTTTCTTTTTCCATTAGCAACAAGAAGAGATGGTCGGATTAAAATCTACGATAGTCACGATCCCGAGACTTTGCATAGGAAAACAAGTTGGTCGGACAATCTTAGTGAGTGGTAGTAGTAGTACTAGTAATAATAACAGTAGTGATAGTAGTATTTGTAGTGGTGATAGTGGTATTACGTCGCTGCCTAAGTACCAAGCTCAGTTGTGAGAACCCAGTGAAAAAGAAAATTTATAGGCACCTTTAGCCGGATGGTATTTCCTATTCAGTTATAAATACTGCATCTGAGAAACCATACACGATTTTTGATTCACTAAACCTCTCATTATAGGTCTACCATGAGCAAACGGGACACAGTGGTCGCCAAAGTTACGGGAAGTTGAAAGCTCACAGACTGATGAAGTTCTCCACATTACTAGTCAAATTGACATACAATGTCCCTCGCAGCTTACTAATTACAAGTTGTGGTCCAAGGGCCATACAATATGAACCTTGTAAATTTCAAAACAAACCAAATGAATTAGTTTATCATGGTCGACGGATCATTGTGATTAATTCGGGTCAGAGTGATTAATCTGATTTTTGTATGAAAATTTTTCCATTCCACGGTGTCAGTGAGCCGCCGCTGTCGTTTTTGCGTTAATTCTTGTTCCCCTTGGTTGATATGACAACTTGGTACATAATTCATTTATATGATTTCTTATCTGAAACAATCTAGCGGATCGGATTTTTTCCGGAAAATTCCGTTTTATCCTATCCTTTAGTTTATCAACACTTTGTCCCGGGTTAGTGCACTCGGAACCTTTCATTTGGTTACCGAACGTGTCTGATTGATGGCTCAGACTTAATGTGGATTTAATTCCTCTACAGAACGAAATGAATGTGATGTCTGCACATTTTGCAGGGTTTTGTTTTTTTTTATTTTTGTATCCATCACGTCTAGAATTTTGGACAACCAAAAGTGCCGGTTTCGGGTTGCAAATCCATCTCGCAGAATCTTCGTCGTTTGTTGTCCGGAGATTCGCAATGATTATCTTAAATGAAACAGCTTTGACGGAAAATCGGCTCAACTGGTTTTCCCTTCACATCATAGAAAGATTTGCATCGACAGTCATCATCTTCTCACTATTCCATGTTTCATCCTCAAAAAGACTACGGGTTCATATGTACGGATGAAAAGAAACTCGCACGATTTCACCTCGTTAAGACAGTAGCACAACGTGACCCGTTGATACATGTTTTTGAATCAAATTAAAGTTAGGTCTTCGGTGTTCGGTGACTTCTTTCTTGCTCCCAGTACATGCAGATATCTCAAATCTACCAAGCACGGCAATTTCCCCTATTTATTCGGACATTTTGGATTGATTAAGACTTCGTTTCTGAGAAAATGCCCCTTTCCTTAGCATCAATAGCACCATTGAAATTGTCCATACATATCGGAAAAGTCATTGCCTGTGGTGTACCTATAAGATCGTAGTTATTCCCCTGGAAAATGTATCCTGGTTTGTCAAGTCACAAAACCGATAACTGAACTAGACCAAGACATAGCCATCAGAGTGTTTCACCTTCATAACAACATGAGTAGTTCTTCTCCCGTTGTGTTGAGGTGACACAAGAGGACAGATGTTATGCAGAATGCGAAATCCATGGACACAACATGCATTCTAAAATTCGACACCACATGCCGGAATCGAACCAACGACCTTCCGCTTATCCGGTGGTTCAAATCACCTGATGATATGAACTTTGGAACCGCACCTCTCTCTGTCACGTTCAATTTTGATCAGTTGACTTTCAAGGTGTCTGAGTGCCTGGATTTTTTGGCCTGTGGGAAAATGATGGAAACATCTAGTGATCTGTTTCTTTTTCCAATAAAAGTACCCCCCCACCCGCCATCCACCCACACACGTGGGGACTGCTAAATACAGTGGGACAAAATAACCCGAGAGACTGTTTGTCTAGCATTACGGATCGTTTTGAGTGTTTCTACATGGAACTCCGTGACGAGTATGGTCAATACTGTAGTACGAAAAGTGCACAACTCAAACTGTTCCCTGTTCTTGATCCCACCACTGTAGTCCTTCCCGCCATTCAACGAACTGAACACTGTGTAGCATGTGACAATCTTTATGATCAATGAAAACAGAATCACTCTGGAAGTAGACCAAAGAAAAAAGAAATTGTTATTTGTGATGAAATTCACTGAGTGACCAATTCTCGATTAGCATCAGCGTTCAACGTTAAACAACCAAACAAACCTCATTGATCGTTGCCTTATTCACAAATCTGTAATTTCTTGTAGAAATAATAAGTATATAAAAAGGGACAGGAAGTGAATTTACATGGGCATGAAAAAGGAAGGAACGTTGCAGAAACCAACGGAGAGAAAGCAGTCAGAAAATACAACATGATCACCACTGTTCACGATTCACTGACATTTACTCCAGTGTTTCCGGTCAGCTGGTTGAGGGATTTTTCTGAGCCCATCCACGAAGGTGTGAGATAGCTACTTTAGTCAAGTTCTCCGCACATTTGCGAAACGATACACTCCCCCCACCTCTCAGGATACACAATAACCATAAGAATAGAATTTCTGATGTCTAAACAATTTGGAAGCAAGCACCTAGCTTAGGTAGCAGTAACATGTATGCATAAGTGGGTACTTTTCTTGCAAAAAGTATTTACTTGTCATGCCTAATCCATCCGTTGATTTGAGAGGCAAAAGTGTATTCTATCCCTGTTTGATTACAACTGTTGACATGTGTGCATGTGCATGTGTGTGTGTGTATGGGTGCGTGCAACGTGAGTCACATTGTGAAACCGTGTGAGGCATGTACGCGTGCCTAATTTCAGACATGACAACTGATCATATACGCACCAGAGTGTGCNTGTACAACAATCAGTCGGTTGCGACACAGATCTGTACGCATGCACGTGGTGTGTGCATGTGTCAATCACAGCTGATCCACAATCGCACCTGAAATTTTATCCATCCGAATGGGTCCTACAAACTGATTGTGTTTGTTCAACTTTAGAAGAAGACAGTTACAGAGTATGGTTAATTCATATTCCATGCGATTAGAATAAACTAAAGTTAGCGAGGCCTGTTATACTTGTAATGGGAAACAGTCTAGTATTCAACACAAATTTTGATTTGACCAAACTGATAGACGAGGAAATGGCCCAAATTCAGAAGTCTTTCGCCTACCTCCGTTGCGTCCGTGTTTACTGATATTCTACAGGACTATTTTGTAGATCAAATAAAAACAAGTGCTCTTTCTCTGTCGTGTTGCTATGAGAAGTCAATTAGACCAATTTTGTGCAAAGTAGCTCCGATACAGTTTGTGTGTGCCTGCGTGTGTATGTGTGTGTGTGTGTGTGATCGGCACTGTTTCATTGGGAATAGAGAATACATTCAAGGAATGGTTTTACAAGTTACTTCTATTGAATAACATTAATAAAGATGGATGTCAAGTCACGAATGTTGTCTGATGAACATAGTATTCACGTAAAGCTGGGTAAACATCGAGAATCGTGATCATGAACTGTCCAACAACAGATTCGACTTTTATGGTTGCAGAAAATTTGTATCTTTTTACTCCATTTATAAGTGAAACAACAAGGTACGTTATTTTCACGAAGGGAGCCGCAACCATCAGAGAGCTGCCAATTGAGTAAGTTGACCGGCGGCCGATGAATTCGAACCCACGAACTTCATGTTCAAGCGTCACGACCTTGTCCGCTTAGACACCGCCGGTCTAACCAGTTATTATTGTATTATTTTTGTTAACATTCATACGGTTAGCGGCATCACTGTTATTAGTATAGCCAGTAACATTAATATTAATTCGCAATGTTAGTATATACATATGCACATTTTCTATTGCCATTGTCCCTAGTACTGCTACTACTAAGATATATATATATATATGCGTATATTGGTTAACAGACTATTCGTATATTGTATAATGTCGAGGAATCGTTAAGAAGAGCAAACCAGTTGCCGAAATCCTGCCCGTGATATTTGAACCAATGCGGCTGGACTTGACAGTTCATTAGCAAGTTACAGGGATTTCCTCATAGCTCCAGGATGCTAATGGTACAAGCCCAGGACATTCAGCTTTATTTGTTAGCTGAACTAGTCAGTTCTCCTTGTAACTGCACTTGACCGATCCGACAATCAAGAGAGTATTGTTCAATTCGACGAGTGGTTTCTAGCGGTCTGTGCATATCTTATATTTGACTGGCAAACTAGTTCGCATCATTAGTCTAATTGATCCGTTCAGTAGATAGAGCTTTTTTACCTAACTGGGCTTATCTCCCATTACTGAATCCTGATCGTTTACTCCCAAAACGAACTGACTCGGTTAGCTATCGATTAGGCGGCATCGTTGTTAGCTCAATAATCAGTTGAAACTGTCTGTCGCGTCGTTGACACACAGCTATCCCTATTCGTCAAACATGTGAGCTGGGGCGATTGTACAGGCGGATTAGGCAATCGTTCCGGTTTTTCGAGCAAAGGGGTGTGTCACATGGAATCCCCAAAAAGTCCACGTGAATTGTGAAAGTGAGAACCGCACGCCTGTGTGCTAGACTAACGCTGGTTTGCTGATGTGTAAGATCGGGTAATATCAGATCCGCTTAGTCCAGTGTCTGTTAGTCAGACTTTCACGTGTGACACCTGGACGGATAAACGTACGCACACCGTCGCGTGACACTTAGCTGTATTTTGATTGGCTCAATCAGAGAGCTGGTGAAATCTCCAATTTCATTGGTTGACAGGTAAGCCATGGCTTGAATAAGATATCAGGAAACTGGGCTTTTTGCTTCGTTACTGTAAGCCGGAATTATCCCGGTGATCAAACGCCCTCAATCTTGAGGACTAGGCCAAACGCTAGTCGCCGAATTTACCGACCGTTTAGGGCGAAATGGATGTTAAAAAAACAGATTCAAACGGTTCCGATCTTATTCCTGGTGTCCCGGCTCCACCACCACTTCTGTCCATTCTGAATCCAGCACCCGGACGATTTAAACCACGTGCACGACTTCTGAGCGTACGACCGCGACGCAGCTCTCGATTATGTATTACAAACAACACGGAAGATCCGACAAGTGTACCAAAAGGTGTGCTTCAAAAACCTTCGATCAGTGCTTCTTGTGTAGGAACTACCGTGACAGGTGGTCCATCGGTAGAATCCGACCAAATAGACACTAACGTTGTAACCAGATGTCCTCAGCCAATCCAGAAATTTATGAAGCGTTTCAGTATGCGTTTTACGCCCACCTCACAGACGGAATCACAACCGACTGAATTAATCAAACGGATCCCGAATAGATTCAGTTTCAATTCCTGGCGTCGTCGAAAGTCTTTCTCCCAACTTGAGAATACACCTGATCGTGATCGATCTCCCCTGAAGGCAGCAAGTATGGCTCTGGACGAACAGTGGGCCATGTTTCGTTCCACAGATCAATCTAGTAAGCAGGACGAATCCAACATCAGGTTGCAGGCGAACCGCGAGGACAAAGAGAATGGACCATGTCATCGAAAAAGAGGAATAGATCCACAACAATGGGCCACCAAGCGTCGTAGTTTGTGGAACTTTTCTGTTCCCCCTATCGGTGTGACAAACGTTGTTCCGTCTGAGCCTTTGTCGAGTGCATTATCAATGTCCACGTGCCAGCCACAATGTGAGCAGAACACCGTGACTTTTCCCTACTGTTGTGACCCAGACAAAACTCCAAAACCACCACCATCCACTCCTTATCCGTGCAAACGGAAAAGCATGAAAAATTCGCGTCCATCCGTTACTGTCTCTCAGCAAAGGCGATGGTAAGTCTTCTCTCGAGTCCTGTTTAAAAGGTTAGATATGACTGCATTCGATTGTTATTTCACGTGCTTGATACGTGAGTCTAGTGAAAATGGTCGAACCGTATAGCCATTAGGGCCCACTACACGAGAGAAGGTGGACCAGCAACCATAACCCTGAGATCTAGAACGGCTGAGAACAACAATTTTTCATTCGATCAAGTCGGGTGACGAGCCCAGTGACAGCGGGTTGTTGTCTTTCGCCAAAGGTACCAGCTGCCTTGAGGTTTGAGTCACAAGCCTTGCTGATGACACATCATCACCATCATCGTTCAACGTTAAACAGCAAGGCAAACCTCATTGATCGCTGCCCTTTTCCCAAGGTTACATGTTTCTATAAAAGAGTGAATATCCAAGGGCAACAAGAAGTGGTCCCACACAGGGGAAAAAGATAAGATACTGCTGTAGCCAACACATGGAACACAATCTAACTTTACAAACACTTTCACTCAGTCTGATTCGATAGAAAATGACAACACGATCACTACTGTTCACTGTTCATTGCTATATCCTTCGGTGTCTAGCCACCTAGTTGGCGGGCCATTCGGACAGTAACTCCAACCACGAAGACGAAGAGATGAGACATCTACTTAACCTAAGTTCGCTGCACATTTTCTCATTCCACATCGCAACGTCATCCGCTGACCTCCACAAGGCTTCGTACACTCTTTTGGAGGAACGCGAAATAATTCAGCACGCGCAACACGTGACAGCTGGCGTAGTCGACTGTTTCATACGATGAAAAAGGGTATTCTTAGAGCTGGCACTTAGTACTAGTTTTCTGACCTCCACATTACTCACCCCGTTACTCCATCCAGTCGTAGCATTATTACGTAAACATCGGTGGTCGAAAACCTCCAAGCTACGAACATGTCCGACACGTATAATCCATGTCTCGCAACCGTACAAACAGAATTGAGCGCACTGTGGCACAGTGCACACGACGTTTCAACTTTAGTGGCTGATGACACACTTAACTCAAGTGACCACCGGTCTACTGGAGGCGACAATACACAAAAAATAAGCAGGAATTTCTGAGTAGGTTTGTTCTATTTCGGCTCTCCCCAAGGTACGAGGTCAGCCTCGAAAATCAGTCCCAGTGATTGAATTCATTTAGTAACAACGGTAACCATTTATTGTTTTTTGTGATTTCTCGGCCATAAATGGCGTTTTTTGCAATTCGTCAATTGAATTTAGCTTCCAGACTCCATGTTTGCTTCCGTAATCGGTCTCAAACAAGCAACATTTTGTGTTTGAAACAATGCTGTACTAGTACTGTCAGAAAAGGAGAGTACGACAATCAGATTGGAATTGGGATCTGTCATGGAATAAGCTTAATTATATTGATTATATTGACATTAACGTTTGAAACCCAATCGCTTCCTACCGGAGTCTCATTCATCTCCTTTCAAAGAGTCACCCAGGTGAGGGTAAACTCTCTGGATTCATTTGCAAAGAAAAACAAAACTTTATTCACAATATGGTGTGAATTTCACGACGATTTCTCAAATTTGTCTCCAGCTGACCGATCCTGCAGTTTGATCTACTTTTCGGGACGAATCATATACAGTTGGCAAAATATTGATGCAAAAATATGCTGTAGAAATCGATTGCCTATGGACATTAGGAAACATTTGGGCAACAATACGTCACGTGTTTAAACGGTAGAAAGCACTCCAATCCTAGGGACTGCATCAATCCGACCAGACCAGAGCACACTGTGCGTCATAATTCTCGTGGCATGCCCATATGCTCCTGTTCATTAGCCGGTGCGAGGGTGATGGGGTCGCGGTAGCTCGGGCAAAAGTGCCGCCTTACCCAAACTCTGTTTACTACGTCCGATCCCCTTGTGCACCCAACCCGGAGTTCACGTGTCCTCACAGATTGGGGCTAGTGGTTCGCGTGCCACGACGTACGGCTGAGCGTGATCGTGAGCGTGCGTGCGTGTGTGTGTGTGTGTGTGTGTGTGCCTGATCGCTTATACGCTCGCATGTGCTGACGCATAAGCTGACGAGACGCAAATAAAATGGGGCAAATTTTGATCGTCCCGAACGATCCGTGTGGTGGTGGCGATTGAGGAAGGCGAATGGGCAATGAGTATTTCTAGGGTGGAGGGTTGCTTCTCAAGCGCTGCTGTGCTCCCCGTTTGGATCCGCGAACAGCAGGGCTGTGAGTCAGATGAGTTATGATGGCTGGTGAAATAGGAATGCTTGTCAGGTCGATGTGATCCACTAGACGGGCAAATTTGCTCTCACGTGGCTCTGTATCGTCCAGGTCTGGTGGTACTGAGCAGCTGGAATTCGTTTGCGCTCACTCCCCTTCCCTCACCCAACCTTAACGGAGACACACACACACACTACACGTGCTCATTTGATCAACTCACGTCTGACACCGACCATATGGAATGCAATATTGCTTTGTTAACCTAACCCAGACTTTGGTAGGCATGTGGGACAAAGCATGTTCTCATACTCAAGATTTTGTCTGAGTCACATGAAAGACTATGCTCAATGCGCGTTTACCCAATACCCCTGGGCCGGTCAAGGTTTCCTAAGCTCTTAAGATTTACTATCATAACAAACTGACCAGAGCAATTTGTTGAACACTATACATGATTTATATTACATCATTTTATCTAAACAACGGTAAGATTAACAAAAAAAACATTGATCCATTATCCGGTTGTTTTGCACTGGTCACACCGATACCTCTCCTTTTCCTTTTTTCATCTCATTCAGGTCTACCTTACGTCCTGGGGATGGACAACTAACGAATACCGACGGTACAAATCGTTCACATTCTCCCACTTCCGTCAGTTTAGAATTACCGGATGCATCCCAGTCCGAACAATCGACAACTGATCGGACTGGATCAGTAACACCAATTTCTTCTATTAGTGTTCAAGATTGTGAACCATGCTCGGTCAGTCGAGATCAGTTTGTTGGTCATCGATACACTTTCCTCCCGTTGCCTGCTCCACAACAGAATACGACAATCTGGCATTCGTGTGATAGACTGTCCCGATGTTCTTTAGAATCCAATTTTAGTCAACCAGAATGGCCCACAGAGAAGCCACATAATCAAGATTCTGGAGTCTCGTCCGAGGTGAGTACAAGCTCGGCACGGACTATGGACACGGCCGAAATTCCGCTGGAATCCGATTCTATTGAGCCACCAATAGCCCGGACAAATGGGACCACAGTCGGTGTTGAGATTTCGCAAATCGAAGTCACTGATACATCACAATCACCGAAACACATGAGACGATATACTACACGACACAGTACCCCGGTCAGAACCGACGATTCGGCCTGGAACAATCGGCTTCGTCGATCCCTTGACCGAGCCGGACGAAGATGTCGTCTTCTGGCTGGACGAACATTGTTCAACAAGTAGGTTTTTTGATCGACATACAGTGATCATGTCAAATTGTAACCGATTTAGCTGATCTGGCTTAAATACTTCGTTGTTTCTGTCTTATGCACAGGAACCCCGAAGAAGGGATGCGTTATCTCCTAGATCACGGCCTGGTTCCACGAGTCCCTGTGGCCATTGCACGCTTCCTACTCAACGAAACGGAACTGAGTCGACAAGCGATCGGCGAATATTTCGGCACGCTGACAGATAGTATGGCATCACTTGTCTTGAGGTAAGTTGTTGAAGAACAGAATGCATGGGGGAAATGTTACCCTACGTGATGTATAGTACAGGATTATAAAGTTATCAAGGGCAGCGTTGCTACTAGAGGTTTCAAATCTTGAGAAGTGTCAACCTTGTTACCGCTATATTTTGCTAAAAATATATTGTAATAAGCCATTTAATTGCATGCTTAGGGCATGTGTGTACCAGAAGTGGCTTGTCCCCTAGCCACCAAGGTTCGCTAAGCGGGAATCATGCGACGAAGAACAGACCACTTCGTATAGATCAGAACAACGCACAATACCAACATGTCAGGTCCGGTAACCAACCGGGAGAAAACAAATTGCTATCTACCACCAAAATGATCATCAGATCTGGGATTCCGAACTGCGACCTGTTTTGAATGAACCGGCGCTTAGTCCACTTGTCCACAAAGGTTCAACCGAAGGTTTGAAACTCATGCACACGATATGACTTACAATCTACGTGGACAGTCGTGGGGATTGAAATGTAATTAGATCGAGACGGGCTACTGTTGATTACATTATCATAACCAGTATCTCACTTTACCAACTAGTACGGAAAGCCGAAGCTATGAGCTCGGAAATAAAGACAGCCACTCCCCCAAGGATTGATTTATTTACAGAAGAACAATTCAAAATAGTTAAGCTGATGTGTACTCAGAACATGATTGGCTAAATAAACTGCCTGCTATCGATTGATTTTCATTGAGAAATGAGCAGCATGTTAGATGGATTATTACGGAAACGATGTGAATAAATCTGATAGAATCCTAATGTTTTCAATATACGAAGATAATTAATTGTATCCGTAGGGCAATTTTTTCCGTTGATAGATATTTTCTCTCGTCCGTTGAATTTTTCACAACCAATCGATTTGTTGTTCTGTTTGGTTTTCAGAGAATATTTGCAACTGTTGGATTTACGAAATTTGGAAGTAGACGAAGCATTACGAACTATGCTTTCACATTTTCATCCTGTGGTAAGTATGATTATGATATCTTGTAAGTTTTGAATAATATTCCTAGTCTAGTTACCCCAACCCAATAGTTTGCATGTAAAATCTTAATGAACAAGAATTAGTAAAAAGCCCGCGAGATCATTTTGAATCGCGTTGTCTCCGTTGCTGGATTATTTTTTGATTCAATGGGTTAATAACTCGACTATCACGTGATTTTGAAGTCGAACCCAAAAAGCCATGATGACTTGAACCTTTGGTACAATATGATAGGCCCTAATCAAGATGAATCGGTTTGCCGTGTACAAAAGTGTAAGAAAAACAAATCAACCGAAATATAAGTGGTAAATATAGACGAACAGTTGAAACTACCCGTAATAGAAGAATCAAGATAGCTTTCTATGGCCAGTCCTATACACCGGTACAACGGTACACAGTGGGACAACAAGTGTCGAAGTGTTGGTCTACGCATTTGAAATGTACAAGAATGTGTGCAACAGCATCCCAGCTATTACAGACAAACGAAGCTGCATAATACACTCGTAATGGCCAGGATGATTGGACGGATTCACATCTTATTGCTTAGCTCTTATAATGACGTTGTCTTGTGATAGGCCGTTCTAATTTCCATTGTATTCTTCTTTCCCGACACATGAACAGGGCGAATCGCAAAAAATCAGTCATTTGATGCAAACATTCCAGGAAATTTACACCGTCCAAAATATGACCCAAGTGGCCGAAAAGTTCCGCAGTCCGGACACAATTGAGGTTTTGGCTTACTCTATCCTGTTACTTCACACGGATTTGCACAATCCGAACGTGCGTCGTGTCGGGAAACGGATGACCCGGACGGAATTTGTGACCAATAATCGAGGAATCGATGCGGAACAAGATTTGCCGATCGAAATGTTGCAAGCAATCTATGATCGAGTGTCCGGAACGCAATTCAAAACTCTACCGGACCCGTTCGATCGGCTGCGGGCTCTCGACACAATGCTGACTGGGTCATTAAAAACCGATAATTTTTTACAACGACATCGGCGTTTTTTGGGATGGGCGACCGGACACCAGGTAGACAATATTGTGACACGCCGATCGCCGAAGCGTCCACATGGACGTTTGCGTCACCTATTTGTTTTCAACGATATCCTCGTTGTAGCCAAATCGGTTTCGTCCGGCTCACTTCTGAATCTAGCTGCTGCAGCCGCACTTGGGGAATCTGTCACCAGTGGTGTGGTATATCAAAATCGACGCACCTCTTTGCCCGCAGATCGTATTGTTGAGCATCGCCTCCGACCTCGTGCTGCCTCGGATATCAGATCCTGTCATTCCACATTGCCGATGAATGGCGGAACTTTCCATGTTCGTCTCGTACTGCCTTTGGTTGATCTACGTGTTCTAGTATTTGAAACACATTGTAAGTTTTTCCCAAAAGTACGATTTATTCATGCCTCGTTTTCTAATCTAAGATCGTCTGTAGAGGAGAGATTCGCCTGTCTGATAAGGCCTGCATATTTGGAATAATCCCGCGTAATTAGTGCTATTCAATTTTATGATGGTAATTTTTTGGTCGGAACATGGTATCAGGACCGGACCGTAAATACCGTGCTGTTTGTCATTATTTACGCTACGATGGTCATCCCCAATTACACTGTCACGTTGTTCATTAAACTTTTTGTGCTTATGTGTATGTGTGTTTATGTGTATTCGCAACAGGGTTGGATTTTGTGTGAATAGATCTGTTAAGAATTCGAACGACCAAAGTTTCATTGTTTTCTTTGCAATCGGCCAGCTAGAATCTCGCTCATAACAGACAAATCGATCGGATCAGCCTGTGAGTTTAGTTACAAACAGCTTGGCGATCGAATTTTCTCGGCCCCCAGGTGGTCGAAATCTAATTTGATCATGGTAAATTAAATGTTTCGTTCATACTGTGACCAGTGTAGCGTAATGTTTCGCAATTTGACCGACTTGGACCACGTCGGCGAGTCAGACGACAATGCAACGACGAATTCATTCGCGAAAGTTTACCTGATCATTTTGTGTTCGTGTTTGTTTGTCTCGTTACTCCCTACCGCGAGCGAGGTGTCTGGCCTATTTGCGTTATGCATGCTTTTGGCCACTCGTTAGAACGAACCGCAAAATTACGTACTCACATAAATCCAGCCATGTGCCGCCCACTGAGCGTCACCAGACTGCACTGGGGTGGGAATGATGCGTGTGGTTGTGGTGGTGGGTGTATATATATATATATATGTATGTATGTACATATGGAGTAATAACAACAAAAAAAACCGCGTGAAAATGACCTTTGTCGGCCAGATACAGAAAAGTACAGACTGTCATTCAGATCGTAGATGCACCCAGTACACACGTGACCCAATGACCGCCCACGACGGTCGGCCACGAGATGTTCGGTGTACTGTGAAATTTGCATTTTGGAGTTCCAAACGTCAATTGTTCGCTTGTTTGCGCGATCACCACCTTAATGAGTCAATGCATGCCAAATTAATCCACAATTTGCAAGTCTTATCTCAATCCTTTTTTTGACTACCTTTTTGAATCCAGATCATCAATTTGGCGTCCAATTGTGTAACAATACCGGTCCGATTTTGAACGTGAATCTCGCGTCAGCTGAAGCACGTCAAGACCTGATCGACTGGTTGCATCAGTCCATTGCCGAGATGACAGAATTGCGTAGCTACTATCAAACAAAAGCAGATACCAAAACGGTTCCGGATGATACCGTCAAACAGGTCACGCCTAAAGTGCCCGATTTGGAGACGCGTTTATAGGTAGTTCAAATTATTCTGAACACAATGAGTCTATACTATTTTCTTCTTCGTTTCTTCCACTCGAGAGTACAAAATACTTTTTAATCTGTTTTGGGTTGATATTGCTTTCAGTATCGCCTTCGAACGTCATGATTCCAACTTGGACCACTGTGTTCGGTTTTTTCCCTTCTTGGGAATCCCATGGTGCACGAGTTGAATCCGATTCTTAATATTGCCTTTCCCCTAACAATTTCCATCTGTGATAGAAAAGAATCAACCTGTCACCCTGTCCTACAATCCCCGTTCCCAATTTCCTATCCCGGGGAAACGAGTGCAAATTGTATAGAAAAGTGTGTTGGTGATTGCTGAATTCCGAAAATTCCAACACGCCACGAACTCAAACGAATATCCACCGTTTCCGGTTCGGCTGGTCGCGATCTGACTAAACCAACTTCAGGCCGTGTGCCACTCTCCCTTCCAGTCCCCGACTTCCTCATTCTTCAACAAAAAAAACAAACAAACAAACAGATACTGCGTATATTTGGTTTCTTCGCAGAGTTTCCATCATTTCTGGTTTCACTTATGACCACGTATAAACTGGTTTAACGTATTCACCCTTTATTCCATGAACTGTGAATAGATTTATGCTCCAAGATGAGTTTCTATTTGATATTTTAACATCAATGGTGAGCGATTCGGACTATATAGGTTTTGCGCAAAATCGTATCCATATCCTTTACCGTATTGAGTCTGGCTGGTGAGAGCAGAGAGCTGATTGTACGAACAAGTATGCAGTTTCAGAATAGCTGGCTATAGGATTGTTTTCGGGATTGGAGTGGGGGTTGGGGTCGCAATTCCAGCCGCATGGGCGAAACAGAAAAGTAGCACAATGATAAATGGATGCCAGTGGCTCCCTAGGGCCTCGTCCATTTCCCAGAGGCAATGGCTTCAACACGAAGAGACCATTCATCATTCCCGGCTGAGTAGATTTTCTTGTTGGACGCTGGATCGGTTAATCTCGTATCCACCCATTCAAGACTATTCGTCTTCGCCCGTAGGACGTTATTCCGTTGTTTTCAGGACCGAGTCACATTCAGGCTGGGACGCTAATACCTGTATCACTCTCTTCAAGTCACAAATGGGAGTTGGAAAAACGATATTTCCCAAAGAACGAAATTCTACCAACTGTAGAGCACTAAATCTCAGATAAATTTTGCACTAATAAAGGCCTAGTTACTTTTGACGGAGTCATCTTTACCTACACAGTGCCATGCAGACAACAATCACAAATAGGCATCATCATCGTAGTCGTCGTTATCATTAGCAGCAGCAACAGCATCCTTATGATAATCATCTCACTGGAGTACGTCATACCCAGTACGTTCACAGTCATCTGCATGATAAAGTGAGGATCGCTTTGAGTGCAGCTGTTTGACTGAAAGTGATCAGGATCGGAATTCGATCATCTTCCTTTTCTAATTTCAGCTGTGCACCTGAATAATGTTATTTGTAATAATCGTTATAATAATAGTGATAATAATAAACAAATTGCTTCAATTCCTGTTTATCTGTTGAATAAATAATATAATTAAATATAATACTATGATATTTCCTGAGCAACATTAAGGTCAACTGCAATCACCAGACTGGTGAACGCATAATGCGAACGTTGCAAATACCGTGAAAACGATCGGCCCGACAGACTGGAAGTATGAGTTAGTTATATTTATCAAAATATTCAACTTTTACTTTTCTGGTTCGCCCCCTGACTGTTCAACACCACCTAGAGTTTAGCGAAATTTTACGCTCTTCACGCTACTGTCAACTTAAGCATTTCTGGGTTCCGAAAAATAAAGAACTCACTGGAAGCAATACTCACTACTCGGATCGAACTATTTGATTATGCAGTTTATTAACAATATTAATCCATTGGTGTTAATTTGTTCAACTCAGGTTCACCTATCCACCATCCGAAAATGATCCTGGTAGCAAAGCACTGTGGCACTCATCATCTGGGACTTGAATCCCAAGTGCATGCTTAAGAGCTTCCAACAGTAGCATTACACAATACTACTACTACTATTACTACTTCTGCTATTGCTAATGGTGCTACTACTGAACATTTTGTTGCTAACGGTGACGATAATGGTTATAATGATATTGGTGATAAGAATGACGACCGCCATGATCAAGAATGACTATTTTCCCAGTGTTTCTAGCCATTCCGAAGTGAAGCTTGTTTCTCATTTAACTTCCGCCTTTGAATTCTCTATTCGAGCTCCCTTATTGCATTCTCCAACATTGTAACCGGTTTCACGGGGAATTCTGTGATTTCGTTTCCCTGCTATTCATCAACAAAACACGATTAATCGTTTTATAAAAATATTCCAGTATGGAAACTATTTGTAGCCAAAAATTTCACTTCCTATATTTACAGATCCAATAACATATCTACTCGCAAAATTTGGTTGAATTGCTTGTATGAACATGTTCCGTATTTGTTCGCTAGATTTCGACTACAATTGACGAAAGGGAGACTTGATAATTACGTTTTATCAATCCGGTTCCCTCATATGAATGCTTAACAGTCGGGGAAACTGAGAGATTTGGAACCGGGTGCCCACAGAGGACGGGCGGTAGGGAAGAGGACGTATGTTCCGGCATTGCGGCTAACATAAAGATACAAATGCGATATGATCAAAGCAGAAACAATGACAAAAGGAAGACCACTGTGACGAACGGTTTGGAACAGCGACAATTTTCATTCAGCCATTACGTGGTGTTTAACGTATTATTTTCATTAGGGAATAGAAAACGATAAACTGATCAGCCCCAAAAAGGTGGGAACAGTTCGTTTTATTGAAGAAGCAGTGTGCGATAGGATATGTTATTTGAAGTTTTTGAAATATAAAGAATGGCATCGTAATAGTAATAATATTGCAACATTTACGGACTACACTGTACAAAAGCTCCGCACAGTTAGTTGCATGTGATATAGGAAATCTTGAATCGAATACATACATACATGCATACATACATACATATAGCTAGACCACTCCCAATGATCGCTGCCTCCCCCTAAGGTTACATGTTTCTATATAAATGAGTGAATATCCAGGGGGAACAGGGAGTGGACCTACATAGGGGGGAAAAGGTGAGATGCTGCTGTAGCCAACACACGAAACAAAGTCTAACTGTACATACGTACTCTTTCAACCATTCTGACTCGATAGGAAATGACAGCACGATCGCCACTGTTCACGGTTCACTGCCATATCCTTCAGTGTCTCCAGCCAGCTAATTGACGGGGCTTTCGGACACCAACCGCAACCATGGAGACGAAGAGGTGAGACACCTACTTTACCTAACTTCACTGTGCATCTTCTCATCCCACGTTGCCACGTCATCTGTTGACCCTCACATAGCTTCTTCCATTCCTTAGGAGGAACACAAAATAGGTCACGATATGGTA